>CM042565.1:7669512-7929512 GCA_023630585.1 Cranoglanis bouderius | reverse complement strand
GTTACTGACTGTAAATGGAGAGACAGAAATCTCCCAGGTGTCATTAAAAATGTCTTCATTTGTGTTCTGAAGATGAACGAAAGTCTTATGGGTTTGGAACGAGATGTGGGTGAATAATTGATGACAGAATGTTCATTTTTGGGTGAACTACCCCTTCAATAGTTAATGAACATTCAAGATAAAAAAAACATTTGACAGACCATGCAAATGTTAAATACACTATATGGCTAAAAGTATGCGGACACCTGACCATCACACCCATATGTGGGCCATCCCCAAACTGCTGCCACAAATTTTGAAGCAGATAAGTTTCTAGGATGTCGTTGAATGATTTCCCTTTACTGGCACTAAAAGGCCCAAACCTGTTCCAGCATGACAATGCCCCTGTGCAGAAAGCGACGTCTATAAAAGACATGCTCTGCCAAGGTTGGACTGGAAGAACTCGAGTAGCCTGCACTATATTTTAGCCATATTGTGCATTTCATTATAACTCTTCTTAAAAAAGGAACTGTAAATGAGTCTGACCATGAAGAACTGGCAGAGCGTGATGTGGGGGAAGATGTTATGAGCTTTGTTCTTGCCACACATGACGCGACTCTGCTGCCAGAACTGAGAAAGCTGATGTAGCAGTGGCCCGCTTGGGCGTAGGTACAACACAAACTCCCTTGGCAAGGGGTCATCAAGAAACGGGTCGTCCACATGAGAGAATAACCTACAAGCAGAAAGAGAAAGGGCAACTTCTGGATGAAAACATTAAAACATGAATTTTCAAGTACTGACTGGTAATAAACAAATAAATGAAATGTGAACTTCTTTCTATTTTGCTAGCGTTCACTCATTTCATTAATGGAAGAAAAGCAGTTTGTATCAGCAGGGGGCAGTAGAAAGCCATGAATAGGAGAAAATACAGGTAGAACCCTGAGAGTGAACTGTGACATTTACAGTGACCTCTGTTTGGATTCTGTCTGATTTCGCTGTGGAACTGAAATCTGGTCTGAACTCAACATCCAAAAAGGTCTGACTGACTCATGTCTTACTAAAAATGCCTTACTCAAAATTACACTGAGATTAGCAGTCATTAGTAAAAATGTTCTGGGCAAATGGACGTGGGACTCATTTCTGAGAAAGTGTTATTACACAGGATCACCTAGATAAAAGTGATTTTTGGAAAGAATCCTCATAAGGGACACTTCAGAGTGTAAATTATACAATGTGGGAGTAAATTAGCTGGTGCATTAGATAGTGAGTCCGACACTCGTTCAATTTTTTTCCTTAAACTTCTCATGACCTAGAAACTTTTCTACACCTTTACCTTCATTACGAATGGCAGGATCTATGAATAGACATACAGTATCTCACAAAAGTGAGTATACCCCTGACATTTTTGTAAATATTTTATTATATCTTTTCATGGGACAACACTGACGAAATGACACTTTGCTACAATGTAATGTAGTGAGTGTACAGCTTGTATAACAGTGTAAATTTGCTGTCCCCTCAAAGTAACTCAACACACAGCCATTAATGCCTAAACCGCTGGCAACAAAAGTGAGTACACCCCTAAATGAAAATGTCCAAATTGGGCCCAAAGTGTCAATATTTTGTGTGGCCACCATTATTTTCCAGCACTGCCTTAACCCTGTTGGGCATGGAGTTCACCAGAGCTTCACAGGTTGCCACTGGAGTCCTCTTCCACTCCACCATGACGACATCACAGAGCTGGTGGATGTTAGAGACCTTGCGCTCCTCCACATTCCGCTTGAGGATGCCCCACAGATGCTCAATAGGGTTTAGGTCTAGAGACATGCTTGGCCAGTCCATCACCTTTACCCTCAGCTTCTTTAGCAATGCAGTGGTCGCCTTGGAGGTGTGTTTGGGGTCGTTATCATGTTGGAATACTGCCCTGCGGCCCAGTTTCCGAAGGGAGGGGATCATGCTCTTCTTCAGTATGTCACAGTACATGTTGGCATTCATGGTTCCCTCAATGAACTGTAGCTCCCCAGTGCCGGCAGCACTCATGCAGCCCCAGACCATGACACTCCGACCACCATGCTTGACTGTAGGCAAGACACACTTGTCTTTGTACTCCTCACCTGGTTGCCGCCACACACGCTTGACACCATCTGAACCAAATAAGTTTATCTTGGTCTCATCAGACCACAGGACATGGTTCCAGTAATCCATGTCCTTAGTCTGCTTGTCTTCAGCAACTGTTTGCGGGCTTTCTTGTGCATCATCTTTAGAAGAGGTTTCCTTCTGGGACGACAGCCATGCAGACCAATTTGAAGCAGTGTGCGGCGTATGGTCGGAGCACTGACAGGCTGACCCCCCACCCCTTCAACCTCTGCAGCAATGCTGGCAGCACTCATACGTCTATTCTGCAAAGCCAACCTCTGGATATAATGCTGAGCACGTGCACTCAACTTCTTTGGTCGACCATGGCGAGGCCTGTTCTGAGTGGAACCTGTCCTGTTAAACCGCTGTATGGTCTTGCCCACCGTGCTGCAGCTCAGTTTCAGGGTGTTGGCAATCTTCTTATAGCCTAGGCCATCTTTATGTAGAGCAACAATTCTTTTTTTCAGATCCTCAGAGAGTTCTTTGCCATGAGGTGCCATGTTGAACTTCCAGTGAAAAGTATGAGAGAGTGTGAGAGCGATAACACCAAACTTAACATATCTGCTCCCCATTCACACCTGAGACCTTGTAACACTAACGAGTCACATGACACCGGGGAGGGAAAATGGCTAATTGAGCCCAATTTGGACATTTTCACTTAGGGGTGTACTCACTTTTGTTGCCAGCGGTTTAGACATTAATGGCTGTGTGTTGAGTTATTTTGAGGGGACAGCAAATTTACACTGTTACACAAGTCCCATGAAAAGATATAATAAAATATTTACAAAAATGTGAGGGGTGTACTCACTTTTGTGAGATACTGTACATATAAAATTGCAAAACATGCCCACGCTAAACAGTTGCAATGCTAAACAGCTAGTAAAGAAACTGCTAGTAAGCTAGCTCACATTTGTTACAGGTTCATTAGTAGCATTTTCAATCAGAAACAACCATCCAAGATGTGATAACCATTTAAAAATCCTGAGTTCTGAAGCATTTTTAATATATATTTTGCATTGTAGTGGCTAGCTAGCTAGCAAGGTGAATTAACTAGCTAATATTAATGTTAAAGCAAACCCTTACACATGTATATAGACTAGTCAATTGGTGTGACAAATTAATTTATAGAGTATTAAGGGTGGACAGTTGTATTTAAATTAGCTAAATCAGCTAGCAGAATTCACTAGAAAAAAAATGAAGGAGTGAAGCCTGAGGTAATAATAAATGGTATGGCCCATTATAGGGGTGTCTGAAAGTGTCATTTTCCTGTATATTCCTAAGACAGCTGGAAAAACACGTTTAAAATTTATTATTAAGAATATACATACTTTTTACGAACACCTGTCACAATCTATATTCTTTCTTTTGTGGGGTTAAAGAATTAACTTCAGTGATTAACGTCAGTGGCCACAGAAGGAGCCCTAATAGTCTCATAAAGGCAGCTGGCAAATAGCTATGTTCACTTTTATCAGGTCATGTGTGTGTGTGTGTGTGTGTGTGTGTGTGTGTGTGTGTGTGTGATTACTTACCAGTCACAGGCCGCCTGTACATTTCTGCCACCAGTCGAAACCAGTGCTTTAAGCCTGAGGGGAGGAGAGAGAGAGAGAGAGAGAGAGAGAGAGAGAGAGAGAGAGATCAGTTCCATTCCTGTGCTGGTCACAAAATCAATAGTCTCTTTTCCGGAGGATGTTTTCAGAACACGAGTGCTCAGGAGGCTGTTAAGATAACAGGCATACCTCCAACTTCAGCAAAGCAAGAGTAAGACACAAAACCATACATGAAATCACCATCATCAGCATCATCATTATCATCATCCTCACACTGTCACATATGTTTAAGGATTCATTCATACTCTTCATTCTATACTGAACACTTATTTATAAGTAAAAGAGAAAAATAACTTACTGATATTTAAGGTTCAAATAATACATTTATGTCACATGGTTTGTCATTTAAAGTTGGACTCAGGGATTTAAAAAAAAAAAAAAAAAACAGGGCAGAAAACAAATAATATGAATCACCAACATTGAACCAATCAGGGCAAAGAGACCTTACGGTTTTCAGTACTTTTCAAATCCAGAGACTGAGATGCTCAGTAACCATTTCTGTGTTGATTTGGAAGTATGTTTGGCTCATCTATGACCAGGTCTGAACCTCCTGGCAGAGGCAACCAGATTTTAAGCTGAAATATACTGGTATTTTGCAGAATTCATAATGGCTCCAATCTTCACACAAGCCCCTGAACCACAGCCATAAAACAGCCCCAAAGCATCAATGATCCATCCCCATATTTTACCGTGTGGTATCTATGCAGCTATCCAGTCCACTTTTGTGTTCAAATATGCTGATGGTGTGCACAACCAAAAGGTGTGAAAACTTGTGGTCTTGTCTGTCCACAGGATGCAATGGCAATCCTTGTTCTAGCAACATTTTGAGAGGATCAGGCGCTGCGTTTTGTAAGATGCTCTGAGGAAGAGTGTCTTTCTTGCAACAATCCCAAACAGCTTGTTGTTATAAAAGTGCCATTTAATAGTTGACTTTAAAAGTTGACAACCACAACTAAACTTTGCCATTCCTTTTTTTTCCCCTCCTTCATAATCCTCCTCACTGTTCGGTATTTACAAAGAACCATATCTTACCACTAAGAGTTCTCCTAAGTGGCATAAGTTCCTAATAATACCTTTTGTTATTAAATATATTAAGCAAATTATCTTGATTACACCATTAATTGTTGCCAGCAGCTGTTTAGGATTGTTTGTGCTTTGGTCATAATAACCATAAGCATTGAAATGCTTTGTGAATTACTGCAGACAAAAGTCGATACGAATCTTAATATTAGGATTACTAATTTCTCCTAAATTGGCCAGCTAAGAGCTAATTTTAGCCCCTGATATTTATAGCCCAGGGGAAAAGGACATGATTAAGAGCAACAACAGAATTCTTCAAGAATGACAATTTGTTTGCATTTATTTAATATCAATAGTTTTGGCACAGAGAGACAATGCTGTTATTCAGAAATGTAGTTCTAATAAGTAGGTCTAATGTTTTTTTCTCTGTTAGAACAAAGATAAATAGTTTCTTCTGAATTAGAATTATCATGTGCAGTTTTTTTCCTCAATCACTTTTGCTCAATTTTATGAATGTCAACACTTCTGAGGGGTACTATATATATATATATATATATATATATATATATATATATATATATATATATATATATATATATATATATAAAAAATTTTGTGCAGGTTTTTTTTTTTTTTTTTGTTAATGTCATATGAGTCTAGACACAGCTGTAATTTCTAATATAAAGCTGTATTACATGACACAAGAGAACATGTGACTCCTTAAATAAACTAGATAGTGACTTTAGGTTTATTTACCAAAGATATAATATAGAAAATGTATTAAAAGACTCATATTTTTCATTCCCTGAGCTGAAACGGCAACGAAACATCAGTTTACATTCAAAATCTGCACCGTGACAATAGAGGACATAGCTGACTCACTTGAGAAACCCAAGCTCTGAAAAATGATCCAATTTCAGAGTTAACTGATCCAGGTGATTGGATTGGTTGAGCACGAGGCTTTTTGCTCAAAGCTTTCTGGAGCTGTGTGCATTTTTGCGCTGTCAGTGAAAAGGCTGTTTCCAAAAAAAAAAGTGATTTTGTACTGAGTGCGTGAAAAGAGTGCTGACTGCAAAGGAAATGTGTCAGAGAGTGGAGACTTCTCCATAAAATGATCAAATGAGCTGTAGTGTGGATGTCTTTATCTCCCTGTTTCCGTGTACAGCAAAGCAGGGTTCCTAAAAGGACCTAATTAGGACTGATGTGACACATATGGCCCACATTAGGGAGACACATGCATGAATAGACACTCGCACACGCGCGCACACATACATGCACACAAAGAGACAGTTCATAGAAGGCCATGGGGAAAGACACGGCCCACACACACATCATTTCCCTCTCAAGTCCTAGCAGATCCATAATTATAGTGGAAAAAGGCCACAAATATGAATCATACTTGAGCATGTGAACATAAAAAAGTACAGCCTAATTGCCTGTAATACTCTCCTGTGAAAGATAATCGTGCTTGTCTGGGCAGTATAATTGCACATAATCTAATAGGAGGTTTCACTAAACTGCCCATTTGCTCACGAGTCAGCTGACACCGAGAGTCTTTTTCTCTTCCTCACTTGCAGCTTATGAAATTACAGCCTCAAATCTAATTAGTGTCTTTTTATAAAAGCTCTAAAGATCACGTAGGCTCACCAGCACCCAGGGGAGCCAGAGCAGCAGCAGCATCTGATAAAGCCTATAGGACAGGATTCGAGAGGGAAAAAAAATACATTACCCATAATGCATTGCAAGCAATAAAATACCCATTGCTCATTGAACAACTGAACAATTTATTTACAACAGTAATGTGGAAGGACTTGCAGTACTGAGGCCTACACTGACACACAAAAAAATAATAATAATAACATCATGATGACAAAAACCACATGACAAAGCAGGCCAGAATGTCTTGCAAACTAAAACCACACCCAAACTAGACTACAGACTACATTACCCAGAAATCATAGTTTTGCAGTGAGCAATGATGCCGTCTAAACTCCTGAACTACACTACCCATAATTTCCACCGGAACACCCAGTCCTTTCAAAATAGAACCAATCATGACATCACCACCCAGAATTCACAATTCAGTGCAGACCAGCAGAAGGAGCAGCAGAATATTCAGTCCAGCCCACCCAAGGACCAATAATCTGGAGTGGTAACATGAGCTTTAATGGCAAGAGAAAAGAAGGCAGGCCAGAAATAAAATGATCTGGGAAAACCACTGCTAACCGTTGAGCTAAACACACACACACACACACACACACAACCACACACAACCTAACAGATGCAAGATACGCGAAGAACAAAAGACAGGAAATGTTTTGTAATCAGAATAATACACCACCCGCATTCACAGAGTTTCTCACCGCAACTGAACAAAGAGTCAGTCTAAAAAATGTCTGCAGTCTTAAGGCTTAAACTCGACTGCAAGTTTACTTGTGAGATTGTATTATTCATTGTTTGACTGGCTGCTTTATGACTAGGGTTTGTAGTTGTCCTGAGAAGCACTTAGGCAGCTTTCACAGCCTGGTATCTGTCAAAAATGCTCCATGTTATTGATTTAATCACGAGCAATGTAGCAGCAGGCAGGAATGCATGGTGAGTCATGAACATCATGCTCTTTTGCCCATGAGGTTCAATATGAGGAGAGATGCAACAAGATGTAATCTCCATGGTTATTAAAAATAAATATACAAACAAACAAATAAAAAATCTGCCCCCTTGAAAATACTTCACTTTGAGATTCATGCCATATTGTGATGGTTTGATGGAATATGGTTATTGTTAACTTTCATCAATGACAGAGTGAATATTACAAATCAGTTATATCAGTAATATAGATCTGTTAACTTTTCTTAGCCTATTACATTAGTAGGCTGGTTAGCTAGCTAGTTAAAGAACTTGTTATATGTGGATAGGTTTTTTTGGGGGGGGGTTTTCTGGATACTGAGAATGGGTGTAACAATTCACTCCAGTCATGATTCGATTCGATTCAATTCACAATACTGGCTTCAATTTTGAACAAAATTTTTTAAAGAAGAAAAATATGACTGAAAAGACTCTTTATTTCTGAATCATAAACAATGCAAAACAACGTGCATGTTTGTCTGCGTAAAACTAAATAAATCTGAAATTACTATGAACAAAGGTTTAAAATTGTAAACAAATTTTAAACTTTAAAATTTTAATGTTCAGCATATATATAAATATATGATTGAATAAACAAATACAGCCCCAGAGTTGGCTAAAATGCCTGAAGGGTGGAAAGGTGCTCAGTATGTGGGGCTAGATGTAGCATCCCTGTTATTTGTAGATGGTGTTGCGCTCTTGGCATGATCTGAAGTGGACCTCAGACACACACTTGAACATTCTAAGTAGGAAGTAGAAACTTTATTTTTGGATGAAGCTCTCTGTTTACTGGTCAGTCTACATCTTTAGCCTCACGTGTAGTCACAAGCTGTGGGTAGTAAACGAATAAGAAAGAATAAGGTTTCGAGTACAGGCAGTGGAAATGAGGTTTCCTCCACATGGTTTCTCAGCTTATTCTCCATATAGTTAAAGACTGGAAAAAGATCGGGTCATGTTTTTGAATTTTCCGATCTTCAACTTGATTCACAGTTTTGGTGAATCAGAGCACACCGTAGCTTTCGATTACGTTTCTTGGCTGACAGGAGTGGAACCCGACCCTGCGGTCTTCTGCAGTTGTCTATCTGCCTCAAGGTTCGGCATTTTGTGCATTCCGAGATGCTTTTCTGCTCACCACGGTTGGAAAGAGTAGTCAGTTGAGTCACTGACTTCCTCTCAGCAGAAACCAGTCTGGACATTCTCCTCTGACCTCTTTCATCAACAAGATCAGAACTAACTGCCTCTCACTAGATGTTTTTTGCACCATTCTGTGTAAGCTCTAGAGACTGTTGTGCGTGAAAATCCCAGGAGATCAGCAGTTTCTGAAATACCAGATTCAAGGCAAGCTAGCCAGCTAATGTTCTAGATAGAAGGCACGTTGGAAAAAGCAAATCAGATCAGATAACAAAATACAAAATATGTGGAAACAACAATTTTCATATTTGCTGACCTGCTTACAACTGATTACGACAAAATCTTGTTCCCAGAGTTTCTTGCAAAAACATTTAAATGAGAGGACCCAAAAAAAACCTAAATCCCTAAAAGTCAAAATGAAAAAAAAACAACAACAATATTACTATCAATAATATCAATAACAACAATATTAATATCATTAGCAACAATATCAATATCATTATTCTCAAAGTCCTCCTTAAATAAGCCAAACCTCCCTTTTTTTCCCAGCATAATTAGAAAGAAAGTGCAGAATGCTGTTAATCTCTGAACACAATAAGTGCTGTAATCGAGACACCATGAGCTGTCACCGAATGTGATCTCCATTGATTCGTTTTGTGTGGGCCTTTATTCAGACACTGGGGTAAGCTTAGTCTGTGTGTGTGTGTGTGTGTGTGTGTGTATGTGTGTGTGTGTGTGTGTGTGTGTGTGTGTGTGTGTGTGTGTGTGTGTGTGTGTATGTGTGTGTGTTGTAGCCACTCAGGTCAGAGTTCATGCTCAGTCGTTCTATATTTAGTCAGGCATTCGCCAACTCTCCCTCAGGCACATCACTCCACGCTGCCTCACTGCATTCTGGGATGGGGAAACACCCCCGATACGTGGCCATATGGCCATACATGTATACAAAGAGAAACATTTAAGGTCAACCTCGCAGATACACAAATATGCACACTGACAAACAACCCCATAGAAACTAACAAACTCAGAAACTATTAAACATATGCAATTATAAATTTACACATACACTTCATGAACCATACAGTCTGCTGAGAAATATTTTGCACCCACATACTAACACATTCTCCACCATTCACACATACACACAGTATTATATAGGAGCTACTCGTGGCAATAATTAACTTTTTAATGTTGTCACAGATTACAATGTTATATGTTAAAATTAGACCACTGTTACATTGGACTTATGTTTTGATTAATTGCTGATTTTAAACTTAACTTGTTTCTTGGAGAGGTTTGGATGAGTATGGATTTGCCTCTGCTTACCCTGACTGCCTGTGATCAGACACCCAATATGAAGTCCAACTGTGTTTATTGGATTATCCCAAATAAAGGGACTGTTTACATCTAGCTGCCTCTGGTTCCATGTTATTACAGAAATGAACTCTTTTTACCAAAAATGGAATTTCTGCCTGTTTTGTGGGGTGCCCGTGTTGAATTTATTTGTGATGTCAAACACTCCACAGTAGTGCTTAATGGCTCATATGAAAGTAGACAGTCAGTGCTTTAAGAAGTTTTTGTCTACCTAGCCTACTAGGTTTAAATGTTATCATTTTGTTGTGGCAGTTGTATACGGTGTTTTACTATCAAAAAAGCTTTTTATCTCTGTACTGATGTTCTTGTGGAGACACTTCTTCCCCTTTCCCATCACCCTACTCACCAGCAGCTAAATACAGAGCCACAATACTCTACAAACAGAAACCCAACAGTGTCCCGACTAATTTTAGATATCTTATAACATACTAATATATAACATAACCAACTAATCTTACAACAGACTTGCAGCAATAAAATCATTAATTTGTTTATCCTGATTGAAAATATCCACTAAGTCGATTTCCATTCTGCTGGTGGAATGGAATGCGAGTGTACTGCTATTAAATTTGAAGACAAATTTTGTATGTAAGTATGGTTCAAAATGCTTCCAGAGGCCAACCTCAGTGCATTACAGGCTTATAGAAGGGAAAACCTGTTTACTCAAACCTCTCTTATAAAAGAAGACTAAGGGGTTTTCCTTTAATCTGAGACAAATAAAACATCTACACTATAAGGATGTCGCTAGGTTAAGAATGTTCTTAAGTGTTATGGCCATGGAATTAATGTGAGTAATAGCTTGCTCCATATTGACACAACCTCAATAGGGGATTTACCAAGGACCTTAATGCTCAACATTGTGTGTGTGTGTGTGTGTGTGTGTGTGTGTGTAGCTTTGAGAAACAAGGAAAGAGTGAGCAATTACAGAGAGGCAGAACAGACAGTCTCACACCACACCTGCCACCCACCCACACAAACACACACACACATGCACACCTATGAAGGAGATATTTCCACTACGCACAGACTCATGCATAGAGATGTGCCTGCTTTATATACATACACAATATACACATACCATAAATACATCAAATGCATACCTAAACAAAAAAGCGAAGCACAAGCACAGCCTACACACACACATACAGACACATGAGGCATGCACATGACCACACACGGAAATCAACATATTCAACCATGTGGAACTTCAGGCCCACAAACAAGAACAACATGTTCAAATGTAACACATACAGAACCTTAGCAGAGTGTTTGTGTTTGTGTGTTTGGTTGGGGGTATCTGACAGTTTTGACCTTTGTTTGGCCCCCGCAAAAAAATAAGTACACCCCATGGAAATTGTTGGCTTTTTTAACATAGTTGGACAAGCAAACATTTGATCATCTTTGAAACAGTGCCTATTAATAAAGTTGATATACTTGAACAAGGAAAATTTACTTTTTCAAGCATTTATTCAACAGAAATATCAATAAATGTGATTCTTATGTGGAAAAAGTAAGTACACCCTTGGCCTCAGAAGTTAGTATTGCCCCATTTAGCAGAAATAACTTCTTGTAAGCGTTTTGCATAATTGTCCACCAGGCTTGTTGAAATTTTTGACCACTCTTCCATGCAATATTCTTTCAGTTGCGAGATGTTTGAGGGTTTTCTTGCATGTACTGCCTGTTTCAAATCCAACCACAACATTTCAATGGGATTCAAATCCAGGCTTTGACTAGATCATTCCATAATCCTCCATTTCTTCTTTTTGAGCTTTTCCTTGGTGGATTTGCTAGTGTGCTTAGGATCATTATCCTGTTGAAAGGTCCACTTTCGGTTCAACTTCAGCTTCGACAGGTGGCCTCACATTATCTTCAAGCACTTTTTGAGACGATGCAGAATTCATAGTTGAATCAGTATATGCAAGCTGTCCAGTCCCTGAGGCAGTAAAGCAACCCCAAACCATAACATTTCCACCACCATGCTTCACAGATGGTATGAGGTGTTTCTCCTGAAAAGCTGTCTTTGGTCTGCACCAAACATGTCTGCTGTTACTGTGGCCAAACATCTCTATCTTTGATTTGTCTGTCCAGTGCACATTATTCCAAAAGGCCTGGTCTTTGCCTACATGCTCATTGGCAAACTGTAGTCTTGCAAAGGCTTTTTCCTGGCACACCTCCCATGCAGGTCAAATTTGTGCAGTATCTTTCTGATTGTAGAAGCATGCACTATCACACCAACAGTTGCAAGACTTACTAGCAGATCCTGTGATGAATATTTGGGGTTCTTGGAGACAATCTGCTCTTGGGCAGAATTTGCTGGGACGGCCAGTCCTAGACAAATTGGCAGTCATTTGAAATGTGCCAATTTGTAGAGACTTTGGAGATCTTTTTAAATCCCTTGCCAGACTCATAGGCATCCACAACCTTCTTTCTGAAGTCCTTATAGAACTCTTTAGATCTTGGCATGAAGATACCACACATCTCAATAACAAAGGGAACACCAGACACTAGAATTGAGAGGGGTATAAATAAGACAGGTTCCACCTGCACTCCCTAAGCAGGTTCTAATCACTGGCACCCAATCTTGAACAAGTGATTCTAGTTTTATGGATTTGAAGTTGTGATAAATTTAGGAGTGTACTTACTTTTTCCATGTGACTGATCTGTTTTTTGTTCATTTAAATTGTGAAAATTACTACAAAAAGTAAATTTTATGTGTCATTTGATAGAATGCATCAACTTTATTAATAGGCAATGTTTCAAAGAGGATCAAATGTTTTCTTGTCCAGATATGTCAAAAAGGCAATAATTTCCTTATTTTTTCACATGACTATATTCTAAAAAGTGTTTTTATTAAAAATAATAATTATAAAAAATAAATAAATAAATAAATAAATAATAAGTGCAAAAGCCAAAAGATTTCATTTTGGTTACTGAGGTTTTGGTGTAGGTATAGCATTAATTACCTGCATTAATAATTATTTCAGTGGAAGGTCCTCACAAGGATAGTAAGACAAACGTGTGTGTGTGTTTGAGTCTCCCTCCCTTCCTCTCCAGTCAGAACTCCAAGCAGGAACTCAAAAGACTTATTTATAAACTGCATTTCCTGCCCATGCAGTTGGGAGGAAAAAGAAGGCTGTACTCGTGTGTGTGTGTGTGTGTGTGTGTGTGTGTGTGTGTGTGTTTGTGTGTGTTTCACTTAGCAGTGACATTCACAAACACTTAATTTGCACTTGTTTTGCATTTTGTGACATTTCTCCCAGGTTAATAAAAAATCTGTTCTATATATATATATATATATATATATATATATATATATATATATATATATATATATATATATATATATATATATATATATATATATATATATATTTATGAGAGAGAGAGAGAGAACAGGAGGTTGCTTTTTCTGTGGCTGACCACACAAGCTGTGTGTACACGATGTGTGTGTCCCCTGTCTCTTTCTCTGGCCTGTCTGACCGCTTTTGCCAAATTCAAGGAGGAGACACCTACTTCCTGTTTAGTGAGAAATAAGTCAGCATGGGGCTCTACTCAGACGCTCTCCCTCTCTCTCACACACACATACACACACCACAAAGAAATCCCCTCAGACCAAAAACACTGCCTGTGTGACCTAACCCCACACGTGTGAGTGGTAGCTGCTGATTTCTGACACTGAGGATGCTTGTGGCAAATGACAAAAAAATTTAATAGTGAAGCTAAATTCTGTACTTTGGTGAGTAACTTTAATAGAAATTGTCTGTCATACCAGAAATCAAGGTATTTTGGAAAAAAAAAAGAAAACAAAACTTGAGTCAATTCGATCAACTTGAGCAACTATATAGATCTATTTTTGCCCAATTGTGAAACAAATGAACGTCTCCTCTTGGTGTGCCCTCTTTTTATTTTGAGTCTCTCTCCAATTAGGTCAACACCATTAGCTGTGCCACCAATTTCTAGGTTGCTACCAAATTATTATTCTGTTATTACACTGTCCGGAGACAGTGTATACACCTGGATGCCTCCGTGTGCTAGTCAGCATGCATGCTAAGAACTTCCACCAAATTCACACAGCACGTCACTTGCCACTTTCCGTTTGAGGACATTCATCTCTACAAGCTTCGAGTGCACGGTGTAGTTTTCTATTCACCACACAGTGAGCGGAAATTACAGCTCCTCTCTTTTCACCCTCAGCTCCTCTCTTTTCGCTTATTCCACATTCTCTGCTGAATAACTGATTAGCTGATGAGTTTGTGGCTAATGATTGAAATGTTTGGTGGTTTCCCTCAACACACGCACTGTTTACTTTTAGGCCTGCTAATTTGGCTGGATTCCCGCTCATTTCTTGCAGCTCCTTGTTTTGGAGTGGGTATTGCCATCGCACAACATTCAGGGTTGGATTGCCGCTGTAGTTCATGCTATACCAAGTGGGTAACCACAAATAACCATGCTACAAAAGCTCCACTTATGTAGCCAGTGTCTGAAACTCTTGGAAGGTGAAGACGGACACTAGCTATGTGCGCAATGCCTCAGGACTGACCATATCAAGGACGCTGTCTGACTCGGACATCCCATATGTAGTGACAGACAAGAGCTCGCAGTCAATCCAGCCAAGAGAGCACAGGAGAGTTAGAAAGTTAAAAAAAAAAAAACGAGTGAGAGCGTGAAAGAGTCCAAAATTGTACTATATGAATAAAAAGGATTCAAGACTGATTGAGCTTAAGCTATTTCTTGGTGAAAGGAAAAAGCAATTATCCTCTAATTTGGTGGGAAGCTAGGGAATTAAAGAGGATAGTCAGCCGAATAATCCTTGCTGTGAAATCTGTATCATTACCTAGTTACCTATAAGTTGTTTTGCTCATAATCGGGACTAAGGGGAGGTGCTGACAAGTTCCTCATATTTCTGTATTTCAAACTCAGTATACCTTTATAGATTTATCCTCTAGTCTGATGTTTACCTAGGTAGATAATAAGATACACAGAGACCACTGATTAGGTACAAACTATATATATTTTTAGCTAGCTAGAGTTAGCTAGCTAGCTATAGTTAGTGTGCTGGATGCATTTCTCGGCCAGAGTCTCATGTAAAGCCCCTACCTTCATCCTGAGGTCTATCCCAGCGCGATGAAGATTCCCTTTATTAGACTTTATATGTATGTTAGCTAGCTAGGTAAATTAGCTAAGAGTTTGCTCTTTCACCTGGTACTCAATAACTATGTCAGTCACACATATGTCCACAATAAAATGATAATATTGTCATGACACTTCTGTAATACTGACACTAATATCTTAAGTCGCATATAATGGTCTGCGTTCCAAACGAGCCACGTACAATCCTCCTTTCTCATGATGCCATCTATTGTCTGAAGTGCACCAGCAAAACAGATCCTGACATGATGCTGCCACCTCCATGCTTCACAGCTGCAATGGAGTTCTTTGGATTAAAAGCCTCACTCTTTTTCCTCCAGACATAGTGCTAATTATTATTGTTGAACAGTTAAATTTTTGTTTCATCTGACCAGAGAACATTCTTCCAAAAGGCTGGTGATCACCTGGCTTTTTTATGCTAATCTTGGAGTAGGGGGTCTTCCTAGCGTAACAGCCTTTCCGGCCATGGCGATGTAAGACTCTCTTATTGGTTCTCTAGTTCCTTTGTTGTTGTTTTGGGGTTCAGTTGAACCTTTTAGACTGAAGTTCGTTCGTCCCTAGGAATTATTTTGTGCCTTTTTCCTGAACAACGCGGTGTCTGTGTGGTCCCAAGATTGATATCCGCATACAGTTTTTTTTGTACGGATGCGTGTGGTACCTTCAATTGTTTGGAAATTGCTCCTAAGGAGGAATTGGAAGATCCACAATTATTTTTCTGAGATCTTGGCTGAGTTGTTTAGATTTTCGCATGGTCTCAAGGGCAATTAACTCTTATCTTAACAACTAATTATGACAACTGGCCAATCAGAAGCTTCTAAAAGTCAGTATATCAATTTCTGGAAACTTCTAAACTATTTAAAGAGACAGACTTACTTAGTGTATGTAAACCTTTGACCCACTGGAATTCTGATATTATGAATTAAAGCTGAAATAAATCTGTGTCTAATCGATTGTTTTAAAATTACCTTTGATGTGAACAAAGCAGATGCCCTAATTGATTGTCTAAAAGAACTGTATGGTAATATGAGATGTGTGGAAAAACTGAGAGTGAATATCTTTAGCCTAGGTGTGTGTAAACCTTTGGCTTCAACCGTAATAAGAATAAAACACTTCAAGACATGCTATTATATTATATTTCACTTCGGGTTGGTAATAGTAACTTGAGCTGCATCGCACCACCCCATTGTGGATTATCTTTCCTATAACAGCATGCCCTGTCGTGTTCATTCCTAATTTATCCAACTAACACAAATAAATCTTACCAGTGGCCAGATCACATCCACACTAAATGTCTGCAGTGCAGCAGATGACAGGATTTAAGAAGGCATCAGGCTACAGTTACAGCAACAAGGTGTATCACGGCACTGAGAAATATGTGAGCCAACTTGACCGTGTTACGTTCTGGAGATGCCACTGAGCTATCCTTCCTTTGTACGTATCAAATGGCAGTGAAAGCCAACAATGGAATGAAAATATTGGCTAAACCTCTATTACAGCTAACACTGAACTTTGGATGATTGACTACATTTTGCATTAAATTTTATGCCAGACTATTTCTGTAAACTCATTCATTGTTATCTTTATAAAAGAAATAAATAATTAAATAAATTGAAATTAAAATAGCACACTCTCCATTCTTCATTTTGTTTTCCCCAGCACAACCTTGTCTATTTTTTCTCACACCCACTCACAGCCACATTCTCATATCTCTCTCTCTCTCTCTATCTCTCTCTTTCTCTCACACACACACACACACACACACAGCTCTCCATCCTTCTCCTCTCATGCCATTTCTTGCCTACAGACAAAGTCAGCATGTGCCATCTCTGATTGCTTGGCACCAGCTCGCTCCTGACTCCAGTTAACACCACTCATTAATTGCTAGTCTCTTATGAGGAGACCTTCTCTGGGTCACATGCTAGCTATCAAGCAGTTCTCTCTTTTCCTTTCCTTTTTCATTCACACACTTGGCCCAGCTCACATTTTAACTGTCCTCTTTAATTCATTATGTTCTAAGCACAAATCATACTGTGTGTGTGTATGTGTGTGTGTGTGTGTGTGTGTGTGTATGTGTGTGTGTGTGTGTGTGTGTGAGTGTGTGTGTGAGTTTTACTGAACCAAATGACCAAAGTTGGCAATCTCTCCAAACCTGTCCCATGACTGTTAACAAATTTGAAACTCCTACACTGTTATACATGCGGCTATCAAAGTCTCAGATCTGAGAGTGTAAACATCAAATATCAATGTAAATATATCAGTGTAAATATCAATGTAACTCCACTCATAATAAATGAAATTTGGTAACAATGTTATAAACTGCAACAATGCAATACAAAGCTACCATGAAGTAATCAAATACTATAAACAATTTGCATTAGTAAAGACAGCAGCAGGATATTGCTAGTGTGTGTGTGTACCTTTTTTTTTCTGTACAAAAAAAAAAAAAAGATATCAGATGTTATACAGAAGCTGTATGTTAGATCAAGCAGCATAAAAGCCTCTGCCCTGTGTGCATGGGGACTGCATGTTCTCCCTGTGCTTCGGGAGATTCCTCCGGGTACTCCTGTTTCCTCCCTCCAATCCCCCCAGTTTGTGTGAGTGTTTGTGCCCTCCGTTGGGTTGGCACCCCGTCCAGGATGTCTTGTGCCCCAAGTCCCCTAGGATAGGCTCCAGGCTCCCCGTGACCTTGTGTAGGAGAAGCGGTACAGAAAATGGATGGATGGATGGATGAGGCATCACATTGAACTCCCTTTTAGCCACCTTAGACTGCTTATGAAAACTGCACTATAGCCTGTTTGTTCAGGCCTCCTAGCGGTGTAGACGATGGCATCTACAGTCTGACATAAATACCTACGGCATCAACAAACGCTGCAGGACATCATTCAAAGTAATAAGTTACCTATGTGCTTATGAAATTTGAGCTTTCTGTCTCTTTGTCATTGTTGTGGAGCACTCAATAACTGAACAGGCCTTGGGAATCGTTTACAGCCAGAACTCCTGACGTAACATGGCCAAGTATTTGGGAAATCACAAAGCAAGCACTTTTACCATCAAAAAAAAATTGTGTCCCAACAAGGAAACAATAAAATACAGTTTATATCTTGGTTTAATTCGTTTATTTAGTAAAATGAAACATTTTTAAAACCATGATCTATTTTGGTACATGTCTGTGCTTTCAGTTTAGGGAGTAGTCATTGGTGTGGAGTGCTGACATTTTGGGACAGTAAGACTTAAATTGAATTACTAAAGAAACAGGAAATTCCCCTACTTTGACCTCTGAACAAAAGGTCTAAACTCTTCACACTTCATTCTTGCATGATTTCTTCTGATACCATGTGTTTATATTTAGAAGTTTACCAAGACCTGTAGGATTTCAGCTTGCACCCATAGTTCGTCAGTGCAGCTCGGTGTTTGTGGTACAACTCTTTTTTTTGTTTGTTTGTTTTTTAGATAGATCTTTCTATGTACATCGTATGTACAGGAAATGAATTTTAATAAAGCTTTAATAAAAAAGCTAAATATATTTTTTGATAAGGAAGTAAGTGTAGAAATGCTATCTCCAATACAAGGTGAGCTGATTAGAGTTCGAGTTCGATTAGAGCCGAGCTGGTGCAGGCGATGGAAGACAGAAGAAGATGTGTAAATGAAACACTGCATTCACACACTATGTTCTAACAGGTATTAACGCACTAATTTTCTATATGCAGAGGAAGCCGAGTCACAAGTATCTGAGGTGCTAGTACAGCTATATCTTTCCAGCAACTTGTGGCAGCACCTTAGTCTCAAATGATAAAAGTGTGATTATGCATGTGAGAACAGCTACAGCTCAGCGGGGCAGAAGTAAGTCAGATCAAGTCAGGATCTGTAGTCTAAAAAAATCATGTCCAAGTTGCCTTGACTGAACAAGACAGAACGCTGACTTGGTAGAGACCACTCCTATTCAGGATAGAAATGTTTCATAAAAGGGAAAAAAAAAAAAAAATTACTAGCCAAAATAACCGTGTATTGATTTGCATTGACTCTTCCCTCTAAAAGGTCCAAGAAATTTTCCTTTAATTTGTCTTTAAAAAATGATAACTTTTAACCATTAAAGCTTTCCTTTCATTCATCATCATTTTCTTACTTATTTATTATCAATTAAAAAAAAAAAACGACTGCAACTAGAGTCTCATTTTCAAAGTGGCCCTGAATATGAACAAGATACTAATAAAAAACTATGTGAAATTACAAATGACTATATAATTAATAATAAATACTAAAATTTGGTAAGGTTAAATAGTATATTTAAATTAAAAAGAGGTCATCTAAAATACAGACATAAAACATAGAATAAAATAATACTATGTAATACAATTAAATAAATTAAATACAATAAAGTTAAATTAAATAAAAATCAAAAACAAATTAATAAATAATTTAAAATAAAAAGCAATTACAACCTTGAGTCAATCATAAAACAAAAAATTAAAAGCAAATATTAGAGGGATAACTGGCACCTGACTATGATGATGTTTTATTGTGTCCTGTAATTCATTTCACTCACAATGGGAAGGAATAGCAATTTAATTCAACATGTTGTAATCTTTAAGATTATCCAAACCGTAATAGCATAATAGCATCATTTTAATTCAGTAAATTGGATAAATGTACAGGTACTTACTGTAGTAGGTACAGGTATAACATTACATACACATGATTGCTCAAAACCTGGACTGAATATCTTCATTAATGCTGCAAGGGGAAAAAAATACTTTTCTATCTGTTAGTTCTGTAGTGGTTTATTTCCATCAAGTCAACTATATTTTTGAAATGTTTATTAAAACACCTCCATTCCAGCAACCAGAAATCTTCTGCTTCCTAAAAAATAACCTCCTAACTGAGACAATCAACATCTACAGACATGTGTGTCTACTACTCAATGATCTCTCCTACCAACACCTTCTAAATGATCTGAAATTAGTTCCTAACCATTGTATTAATTTTGTATTCACTTTGGCTCAATGACATCTTAATCACTTAAGCCTTTTTCAGATAGAATTAGTTTTACATGGGGCAGTGAGCTTTTTCTTTAGTATAAAGACACTTGAGGAAATCCCCTTTTTTCTTCATCTCACGCCGAAAGTCGAAAACAAAACAAAACAAAACCAGACATTTGCAACTTTTAAAATGCAGAACAATAAAATATAGATGTTGTTTAAAAAAAGCCAGTCAAAGAAACAAGAGACCACTTTTCAGACAAAAAAACACAATGAAGGCTGCTGGGTTTTTCTGCAAAAATAAGAAGCAAGTGTGAAGGTCAAAATCTCCAGAAGAACTGTGTCTGGTTCTGCAAGACACTCAATAAAACTTACTAGCTCATTTCCTTATAAAACTGCACAAATTGCACCAGAGACTACAAATTTTTTTACAATGTTTGTTTGTTTTTTGTCACACCAAATACTGGCTTTGTTTCATTTACCACTGTTTACTGCTCTTTACAGTATTTTTTTTTAATGTAGAAACATTTAAATTGCATTATTTTGAAGGCATCTTTACTCCACAGAATTTCTTTGCATGTGCCATATATATATATATATATATATATATATATGTATGTATGTATGTATGTATGTATGTATGTATGTATGTATGTATGTATATATATATATATATATATATATATATATATATATACATATATATATATATATATATATATATATATATATATATATAGATAGATAGATAGATAGATAGATAAATACATAGATACATAGATATCTGCTGTTGCCTGAGTGTGTCTGTACATGTTCGTGTCAGAGTGTGAACTCGCATCTCAGCGCTCAGCACATATGGGTTTCTTTATGTCCCAGCAGCTATGATGCACTTGAAAGGTCACAAACCACTTCCTGAAACAGGCCACTTCCTCTCAGCGGACAAACTGCTGCGAGTGTATAGGGAGCCTGGTGGCGTAGGAGGACTGCATGTTTGTATGTGTGTGAGTCCATGTGTGATTAGGCACAAGAACTCATGTTCGTTCCTTTTTCCATTAACATGTAGGAAAATAAATCATTAATAAAACGTCTCACTCAAAGAATGTTTTATTGAAGCAACTATAGAAAATACAAACCTATAAATGTCGCAACAGGAAGTGAAAGTGCATTTCAACATATTTTCAAGTCAGACTAGTGGAATTGCACACATGTACTTATTGGTTTATCTTTACTGATGATGAACTGTGATAAGTTTTGAGGTAGAACACAAGAAGTGCAAGTTCAAAACAATCCCTACTGTAGAATGTGATATGAAAAGCATAGAAATTCAAAATTGTGCCTTAATTATAATTTTATAATAATATATATTCTCACAGAAAATTCTTTTTTTTTTTAAAGTTATGAAGGTTATGGCTTGGGGTAGGATTACAGTTTGTACTTTTTCCTACAACTTCACATGAAATGAAACATAACCCTAACCCAACCACATCACCCTCACTAAATTTAAACTAGGCTCAATTTCTCATGAGATCAGGCTCTCATTTTTAGTTCTACAAAAGTTCAGCTACTAATAAAGGATAATGTACTTTTATGCTTACTTTGATTTAATTTTTTTTAGTTTTCCACCGAAATACCAAACACATCCTAAAGCATGGCTATTTCCAGACCAAACAGTGTGTACTTAACTATCTAGCGTTCACAAGAACCGCTGACTTTACAAGCCAAAATGTCACCCTGAGCTTTTTGCTCCTAATTTGCATAAGTGGTGTAGCAAAGTTCACACTCAGTACTTCTGCCATTTTGAAAATTGCACAACACAAGGTTTTCTGATGGCTCCGCCTCTTTTGTAACGAGGAGCAGGCTGAAATCGAAAGATTAGCATAGTGTCAAGCAGTTCAAGTAAATGAGTAATATAAATTGATGATGCAGTACATCTGGTTGAATTTCCTAGTATGAACTGATACTTGCAATAAAAAAAGTAAGCTATGTGCCTATCTATGTAAAAGACATGTTGCAGGTAAAGTAAAACATGTGTCATGAAAAATAATTAAACTGCAAACTGACTTTATTTTAGAATTTATCAATTCTGTCAAATTTTTTAATGTATGTTGTAGGCTGAGACTTTTTTTTTTTTTTTTTTTTACACTGGATATTATTTTTCCATTAAATTTTACAAGAGTTCAGGTACCTTTCAAACATGTCACTGTTAAAATGTCATACACACACACACACACACACACACACACACACACACACACACACACACAAATGGCTTTGTACCCCTTCCCAGACTGATGTATTTCAACCACTTTCTTCCTCGTTATTTCTGGAACTTCTTTCAACTTTGGCATAGTGTGTTACTGGGTAAGACCTTTTAACCAACTTCATGCTGTTGAAAAAGTCCTATTTAAGTGTTGATTTGATTGAACAGGGTTTGCAGTAATCAGGCCTGGTTACGTCTAGTCCAAGTGAACCCCATTATGAATGCAGTTTCATAGATTTGGGGAGTTAGTAACTATGGGGGCAAATAGATTTTCACACAGGCCCAGTTGGTATTGGATAACTTTTTTGCTTCAATAAATAACATCATCATTTAAAAACTGTATTTTGTGTTTATTCAGGTTGCCTTTGTTTTATGTGGTATTTCATTTGAAGATCTAAAACTATTTAGTATACACAAAAACAGAAGAAATCAGAAGCAAATACTTTTTCACAGCACTATATATATATATATATATATATATATATATATATATATATATATATATATATATATATATATATATATATATATATATATATGAGTATATTTATTTACTGCAAAAAAAATGACATCTTCACATGAAAATAACTCAAATATAGTCACATTTATCTTGTATTTCATATGAAATTATTATAATAATCCAAATATAAGACTTAAACCTATTTCTTGACATTTATATTAATTTCAAGCTTGAAACAGTCTTGTTCTGTTGGCAGAAATGTTTGTTCATTTTAAGCATTTATTTCTAGAAGCAAAAGAAGAAATATATCTGCCAATAAAATGGCTTTTAAAACTTTAAAGCTTGATATTAGTAAAAAAATAATAATAATAATTTTTTTTTTTTTAAAAAGGACTAGAAATAGATTTAAAAATCTTATATCTGATTTACTGTACTCTTACTATAGGAGATACTAGATAAATTTGACTATATTCAAGTTATTTTTCCTTGCTAAGATATAATTTTTTTGCAGTGTGTTCATTGTTAACATGAGTATGGTTCATCTGAATGAAAACTCTTTCAAAGGCTCTGTTTAAATGCTGTTGGCCATGGTAATATTAAGTAAACATTTTGAGAAAAATTTAGATTATTATACAAAGGCATAAGCTGAAGAAACTCATTAGGACTTTTGTCACAGACTCACAGAAACAAAAGTTCTGCAAATTTAGTACTTGCCCTCTGGATGTAATCCTTTGTGTGCACACTCCCAAAGTGACTTTCAGACTTCAGTCGTTTTTATACCAAGTGCACAATGTATTGACTATATTTTGCACCTTTAGGCAGAAATGTGCAAAAAAGGAAAAGACATGCTATTTAGTTCATGTGAAGCACACAAAAATCAGCATGTAAATCAGTAAATCAGCTTGTATGGTTTTTGGAAACTGGAATAATATTCTAATCAAACTGTCTTATGGAATGGCGAATAATGAAAGGAAAGCTGTTGGTTCTGTTAGGCTGTTTCCAGATGATAAGTGCCTACAAGGCTATTGTTTTCCTATGGAGAGAGTGGCGCCGCTTTACCTTGACGCCACATTACCATTATCAATTCGAACTTTGACCCAGTTTGCCACTGACCTTTTAAAAACACTGCCAATGATACAAACTATTCCAGATGATGTAATAGGAAGGGACTCACTCATCTTCAATAAGTATATGCTGATGCATTGCTGGCACCCTGCAGTGATCTAAGCACCAAACACTTATCTGAAAGCAGCCTTATGCTGTGACATTTTGTCTCCTTAGAGTGACGTGTTATGCTACGATGAAACATTTCCCATCCACAAAGCTTGAGGGCTCATTGAAAGGTTTAACGAGTAGGAAAATGATGTAGATCATATGTTATGGTCTTCGAAGTCACCAGATCTCAACCCAGGTGAACATCTATGAGGACTGCCATGTTAGTTCACATCAACATCAACATCAAAAGAATGATTACAGCAATAGCTTTTGGAAGAATGATGATCATCCATCCAGTACACCCGTGGCCAAAAGTTTTGAGAATGACACAAATATTAATTTTTACAAAGTCTGCTGCCTCAGTTTTTATGATGGCAATTTGCATATACTCCAGAATGTTATGAAGAGTGATCAGATGAATTGCAATTAATTTCAAAGTCCCTCTTTGCCATGAAAATGAACTTAATCCCAAAAAAACATGTCCACTGCATTTCAGCCCTTCCACAAAAGGACCAGCTGACATCATGTCAGTGATTCTCTTGTTAACACAGGTGAGAGTGTTAACGAGGACAAGGCTGGAGATCACTCTGTCATGCTGATTGAGTTAGAATAACAGACTGGAAGCTTTAAAAGGAGGGTGGTGCTTGAAA
This sequence comes from Cranoglanis bouderius, assembly GCA_023630585.1. Taxonomy (NCBI): domain Eukaryota; kingdom Metazoa; phylum Chordata; class Actinopteri; order Siluriformes; family Cranoglanididae; genus Cranoglanis; species Cranoglanis bouderius. Next base: position 7,904,934 of record CM042565.1, on the reverse strand, counting down.
TTATTGTTCTTCCTCTGTTAACTATGGTTACCTGCAAGGAAACACGTGCAGCCATCATTGCTTTGCACAAAACGGGATTCACAGGCAAGGATATTGCTGCTAGTAAGATTGCACCTAAATCAACCATTTATCGGATCATCAAGACCTTCAAGGAGAGAGGTTCAACTGTTGTGAAGAAGGCTTCAGGGCGTCCAAGAAAGTCCAGCAAGCGCCAGGACCGTCTCCTAAAGTTGATTCAGCTGCGGGATCGGGGCACCACCAGTGCAGAGCTTGCTCAGGAATGGCAGCAGGCAGGTGTGAGTGCGTCTGCACGCACAATAAGGCGAAGACTTTTGGAGGATGGCCTGGTGTCAAGAAGGGCAGCAAAGAAGCCACTTCTCTCCAGGAAAAACATCAGGGACAGACTGCTATTCTGCAAAAAGTACAGGGATTGGACTGCTGAGGACTGGGGTAATGTCATTTTCTCTGATGAATCCCTTTTCCGATTGTTTGGGGCATCTGGAAAAAAGCTTGTCCGGAGAAGAAAAGGTGAGCGCTACCATCAGTCCTGTGTCATGCCAACAGTAAAGCATCCTGAGACCACTCATGTGTGGGGTTGCTTCTCAGCCAAGGGAGTGGGCTCACTCACAATTTTGCCTAAGAACACAGCCATGAATAAAGAATGGTACAAAAACATCCTCAGAGAGCAACTTCTCCCAGCCATCCAAGAACAGTTTGGTGATGAACAATGCCTTTTCCAGCATGATGGGGCACCTTGCCACAAGGCAAAAGTGATAACGAAGTGGCTCGGGGAACAAAACATCGACATTTTGGGTCCATGGCCAGGAAACTCCCCAGACCTTAATCCCATTGAGAATTTGTGGTCAATCCTCAAGAGGCGGGTGGACAAACAAAAACCCACAAACTCTGAAAAACTCCAAGCATTGATTATGCAAGAATGGGCTTCCATCAGTCAGGATGTGGCCCAGAAGTTGACTGACAGAATGCCAGGGCGAATTGCAGAGGTCTTGAAAAAGAAGGGTCAACACTGAAAATATTGACTCTTTGCATAAACTTCATGTAATTGTCAATAAAAGCCATTGACACTTATGAAATGCTTGTGATTATACTTCAGTAACAGTTAGTAACATCTGACAAAAAGATCTAAAAACACTGAAGCAGTAGACTTTGTGAAAATTAATATTTGTGTCATTCTCAAAACTTTTGGCCACGGCTGTACAGTTCCAGAGACTTGCAGAATCAATGCCAAGGCGCACTGAAGCTGTTCTGGCAGCTTGTAGTGGCTTATAGTTACTGTCACTCGTCTGTATATATATTCACTAGTCCTGAGCTTCTGCATTGTCTTGTATGTTGCACTTTGATTAAGGACATGGATTATTTTATACCATTGCAAACACACATATTGACAGGATGACACACACACAAAAAAAAACATGACTTCACCCATTAAAATTCTAATGCATTAGAATCAGGTACCTATTTTTTTCCACTTCAAATAAAATGGAAAATGTTATGGTTCTGTTAAAAAATTGTTACTGTTAAAGGAAAATAATTCCACTAGAGTCAGACTGTCTGTTTTAATTTATTCGTGTTTTTTTTCCCCCTTTACATGCTTGAGTACTCAACTACAACATTACGCCCACCCACTAGCCTCGGGCCTTCTGTATGATTCCTGCTTTGGTTTTCCCACTTCCTCATATACTTCCACTGAAACACGTCATGTGATAAAGACACATCAGCTGTCTCACCATTAACAGGCAGAACCGAGTCATTGCTCCGGATCACCATGAGACCTAAACCTGAGGCTGAAAGAGTGTAAATCTTCAAACCTCCAGCACGGCCACTACTGAGAACAGTACACACAGCACCAGAATTTACACACAGGGTTTAAAACATAAATGTATAATTACCTCATTTATTATTAAAATATGTACATTTCTGAAATATGTACATGTACAAATTCTAATGGTTTCCACTACAAATACCATTACAAACCATCAGCTAACCATTTAAAGCCATTATCATTACTGGTCCTTAATGGTATCCACTAGACATAACATGCCACCAACAGAAGGCAACAAATTACCAGTAGAGACCCATAGGGACCATTAAAGTTTCCATTAAAACCAATACAACTCCCATTATAACTATTAAAACCATTACAAATTCTATGAAGGTTTCTATTGTTTTTTTGTTTTTTTTTTCAGCAGGATAGGTAGGAAACTTGTTGGGTAGAAAATTGACATCAGGTTTCTAAGGTTCCAAATTGTAGACAAATTTGAAAAAACACCAGCTGTAGCCTTCTTGGAGAAGGCAATCCCATAATTCCGTTCACTGCATAAGAAGTTAACACATTTAAAATCAGTCCAGATGTTTTATGCGTAAAATGTGACAATCTGGACAATGTGAACAGGTACTGGGACCTGTTTTTTCAGATTCCTGTCAGCTGAATGAAAACAGAAACTTCATAGACAGTGTCTGAAAGCTTCGTGATTGAAGTTATTCATTTGTCTTTACCAACAACACAAAGATAAAGTTAAAAAAATAACAACAATGAAATGCTTAAAGTAAACCCATACTGCTAACTGAGGGTTCTTGTCTTCTTTTTTATATAAACCTAATACCAGTTCACAAATTTGCCATACTGTACATCCTGCAGCACTGTTTTATGATGGATTTATGCAATGATTATGAATTTACAGTATTATAAAGCTCAATGTTCTAGTGCCATAGATCAGTCAACTAGTAGAGGAATACATTCACTATTCACTGCTGTGGCAGGTGGTAAGAAATGCCAGCCGACAGTAAAGAAATCACATTAAATGTATTTTGTTAGTCTGAAAATATTTTAGACTAAATAAAACCATTTCTACAGTTAACTGCACATTGTGTAAGACTACATTCGGAAAGGTTTTTTTTTTTTTTCTTAATCCCACCTCCTCCTACTCCCAAAGGAATTCTGACCAATCCAGCCTGCTCTAGCAGTTATTTCTGTTGACCTTTAAATCTAAATACAATTTAAACACAATCCTCACACTGTGGTATAGTGAATATCGTCAGAGACACAATTCAACTCCCGAGTCATCAGTGTGGAAAAACCTCCCAGACAATGTTGTAGACACAGCATTCCCCGTTCATGGATACTGGTCATTGAGCTGTAAGGAAGGCTCTGCTGATGGACATGAGCATCTGTGTTGTGCACAGTTCACTAATTATGGCTCGACTAGTAAAAAATGTATAATCATGCAACCCCTTTTAAAAATATAACAGTGTTACCAGAAAATTTCACAGGCCTACTCAGGCATGAACCAGGATGAAGTCAAGCCTGCTGACTTGTGTAAAATATTTAAATGAAATAACTGAGCCATTTCTAAACTCGAACGCTTACATCTCAAGGCTTACTCATGGTTTCCCTGAACTCTTACATTCTGAAAAATTATGTAACTGCCGCCCCGGGTACAGGAAGCTCAGTGTTTCCAGTGTTTGGGTGTGTGTGTTTCTTTAAAAAAAAAAATTGTACACACACTGACTTTTTCCATACTTTGGTTATGAAAAAGACTTTAGTGCATAGTGGTTGTAGCTCCTCGTAGATCTTCTCAGGACAGAACGGATCATGATGTGTGCACCGACCAATGAAGTGGAGAGGAGGAGGGATTTGATGCCTTGAGGTTTAAAAACAAATTTTAACAAAACACAAGGTTGGACAAATCACTAACCTGGGCACCTGAGACAAGCAGTTTATGTGTCCGGTTAATCATTTGTTTTTCCATTAGTGGTTGCCTGGCAGACAAATGTGTCAGTAGCTTCCTATAGGTCACACCCATTAACCAGAGGGGGGAAAAACACTACTCCATATTGACTTTCGTTGATAAACACATAACATTTCTTTTATTTGGTCCAGATTACTGAGTATAACATTCTTCGGTCACTTTATGCATCACTTGATGGCGTTTCCTCACGACTCCTTAAATCACGCCATCTTCATCTCACAACGGATATCAACCAGTGGTTCATTCTGGCTGCTGGTATGATTTATTTTTAATTCAACTGTTCCATTATGGCTGAGGGTGTGAATTATAATTGTTAGGTCACACCACAACTCGGACTCCATTTCCCAGCAGACTCAGCAGCCTACAAACATGGCCGCCCTGGACTCCACTTCCCACAACACACATACACACACACACACACACACACACACACACTCACCGGACTTTTAATGACACACACCTGTTTTCAATCACCTACTCATCACCTATATAAGCCTCATTCTGTCACAGTCTCTCTACGAAGTAATTGCGCAGTCTCCCTTGTGTTCTGTCATTACCAAGCCGTAGTTACTGGTCTTGCTTCCTGTTTTTTTTTTTTTTTTTAATCTTTGCCTAGCCCATGTTTTTGATTAGTGTTTTTGCCTCTGTTACTCTGTTTGCTGATCGCTCAACCCTGGACCGTTTATTACACTGCTTCTGCCTTGCGATTTGGATTTGTCTGCCTTCTTAATAAACTGCCATTTTACGTGCACTTGCATCCAGCTGATTTCACACCCTACATGTTAGGAATTTGCCTTTAGGCTCAGATTAGTCTAAAATTAGAAAATCGGAATAGGAAGTGTTATAACTAAATTCATAATTGTTCCATACCTTTTTTTGTACAACAATTTTAATCTAATTGAAAAATACAGATTTTTATCACTCTAATCAGACGTTTGTAGCACACAATATATAAATAGGCCCTGTTTACGCTTGTTCGATGCATTTTATTTCTTGGTTGGACCGTGATAAGAGTTTAACTAAATGCATTTACACTTGTATATAAATGTGTCATTGATGAGCAAAACTGAATTTGCCTATCTGATCACGATATCATTTAACATGCAAATTAGCTCATTTGACTACATAATCAATTTCCTCTCTTTGTTCCTGTTCCTGGTTTCCAGCCATTTCAGGCAAAATATGCACATCATCATCAAAGACCATGGGTTTGCATGTTGTTTTTAATTTCCTTGGGTGATATCACATATCACCTTAATATCACATGCAATCCACAACTGCACCTTTGAAGAATAGTTATGCTTTTTCATTGTAGCTCTTCTTAGCTTTTGATAGTATCAGCACAGTATGGAAACGAATATCAAGACTTACTGGAGTACGTTAAACATTTCTCACGATTCATGTGCTAATGAAGAGCTCCTCACTGAACATATATTGTGAACAGGAACGTGTTTGGGCCTAGGAGAAGGTTTTATCTCTGACCTTGACCAGCCGAGGTAGGATGTTTTGGGAAAGGGCATTGAGGACTGAACCTTGAAGGTACAATACCTGTGTATGTACATGAAGCTTCAATAAAAAAACTACTCCTCTTCTCTAAGTTTGTGCCTGCGTGCATCTTTATTAAGACGAAAATCCATCAGCCTTACAAAAAACATACAAAAAGGCATGCAAATTCTTGACTTAAAACCACGTTTTGCATAAAGCAACTTAAAACAACACACAACACAGGAAGACGTCAGTGGTTGTATGTAATCAGCTGCTCAGCAACTGGGTTTCAATCCAGATTAACCAGAGGCGCATTAGACCCCATGGTTCTCCAAGTGGGTATCCGGACTTCACGGAAGTGGTTTGAGTTACTGGATTTAAATCAGTTTTAAAAGTGTAATGGGTGCATTTATACCTGATGTTTTTTTTTTTTTTTTAATGTCTATATGGAGATATCTGGGAATAATCCTGATACTCAAACTGCATTAAATGGCTGAGTGGGTCACATATTTAGCTGACAACAGGTACTCCTTGCGAAGTTTCACTTCATTCTGTTGCTTAAGTGCCTGCAATTTCATTCCTAAATAGATGCACACTTCCTTAAGAAGTAATCTTAGTAATCTTATAAAGCACATGAACTTATTTAACACACAGACACTCAGGCTTCAAACTGTTTGTTGCAACATATTCTTGTGGGCACTGGTAGCTCAGTGGTTAAGATGTTGGGCTTCTGACCCCAGCACTACCAAGCTGCCACTGTTGGGCCCTTAACCCTCAACTGCTCAGATGTATAAATGTAATCAGAGATAAATGTAAATCGCTCTGTAAGGGCGTCTGCCAAAATCCTTAAATGTAAATGATGAAAGTGACATGTGAAGGCCAATGTATGGTAAGTATGTCCCATACTTGCAATTTGTCCTCTGCATTTAACCCATACAAGTTAGTGCACACACATTAGGACTAGTGAACACACACACTACAAACCGTGAACACACCCAGAGCAGTGGGCAGCCATCTTTGCTGTGGCACCTGGGGAGCAGTTAAGGGCCTTGCTTAAGTGCCCAACAGTGGCAGCTTGGCAGTGCTGGGATTTGAACTCACGACCTTCTGATCGGTAGCCCAACTTCTTAACCACTGAGCTACCTTCTTAAGCACTAAGCTATAGTGTATGTATAATTTTATATATATATATATATATGTATGTATGTGTGTGTATGTGTGTATATATATATATATTATATATATATATATATATATATATATATATATATATATATATATACATATACATATATATATATATATACATGTGTATATATATATATATATATATATATATATATATATATATATATATATATATATATATATATATATATATATATATATATATATATATATATATATATATATATATATATATATACACATACACACACACACACATACATATACATACGCTTATCTTACACAAGGTTGCAGGAAGCCTGGAGCCTGTCCCAGGGGACTCGGGGCACCAGGCGGGGACCCTGCAGGGCACAGTTGCACACCCCTTCACACACTACGGACGATTTGGAAATGCCAATCAGCCTACAACACGTTTCTGGACTGGGGGAAGAAACTGGAGTACCCAGAGGAAACCACACGGGGAGAACATACAAACTCTGCCCACACAGGGTGCAGACAGATATGTATGCATGTATGTATGTATGTATTTTTTTTCTTTCCACAGTTTCCTGACAAGGCAGGTACTAAGTTTGAATAAATGAACAGTGTAAATGCATTATTCAAATTAATGAATGCGGGTTTTCTTTGTCCCATGAGCTTTATATCTGACTGCTCGTTCACATGGAAGTAAAAAACCTCCTGCTTGTACTGCAGGGTATTTTTGCTACATCCCTACTGTACACCTATAAATGTCTGCAATGACTCAATTCTAAACGAAACAAGAGCTGAGAAAACACACATCTGTCATCAGGTGCTGACTTTGTGCTCTGCTCTAGCATTATAATCCAAAGACTAACATTCAACCACCAAATCATCATCTGAGCTCAGAAATAAAATAAGAAATGCTACAAGCAGGATTCAACTAGATTATGCCCACGATAGGATTAAACCAAGACAAAGGTAATGGCACAGAACTGTGTGCGTGTGTGTGTGTGTGTGTGCGTGTTGCAGTGATTTTGATAAATGAGCAAACAGTTCCTCAATGACAGTAACATAATGGTGTGTTCATGGTTAGTTGGAGATGGCAAAGAGGATGAAGATGGAGTGGCTCTGAAAGAGACAACTGCGTACCAATACTGTTTTTTGATGCGAGTGGTCTTTTAGGAGGCTAGATGACCTCTAGCAGCTATTGCTTAAGTATCCAGTAGTTTTCGTCATTATACATTGCCAAAAAAAAAAAAAAAAAAAAGCGCCTACTTGCACAACAAGAAGACATTTGACTGATTCTGCAACTGACCAACCACAACCCCTTCCTGAGCTTGTTGGCAAGATTATCTTAATCAAGGTTAGTTTCGCAGCTAACTGTTTCAAAATAAACACTAGAATCAATTTTAAAGACTGGATTTTTTTTCAATCCTGTGATTGTATCTTTGCGCCAAATATCTTACTGTATTCAAAATGCACAGAAAGCCAAGTAGAGAGCCAATCAGATTACAAGCTTCGATATTGTAAAGCTTGTAGCCAGTTAAGAGTACAATAAATATCAGGCACAGTGTGAAACAAGGGCAAAGCATCTGAATCTGAGACTACAGTTGCAATAATGAACTAATTCACTAGTATCCATTACAAATTAGTAAAACTGCTGATTTAAATGCATGTGGTGCATGAACAAAATCACCATCCACATCACATAGGTGAATCGTCCAGCTGAGTCATGAGGGGAAGTCAACAAGGGTTTGTTGAAAACGGCAGAGAAACGCAGGTATTGTCCTCAGCTGCACTTCCTGAACTCACACTCAATTTTTTTTTATTTTTTGCCTCTTGTTCAGTTTAATTAATTAGAATGCGCTAAAGTAACACGATTTTTGAACCAAACTAAACCAACTAAATTGTGTTGACCCAACTAAACTGATTTATTTTGAATGAACTAAATTAAGTTGTGTGTAAAAAACTTTCTTCATTTAACTTAAGTAAGAGTAATGAATTCATGTTTTGAGTGCAGATTGAGAACCTTTAACAACATGCATCTAGCAGACGGTAATATATCAGTAATTAATCAGCTACAAGTCCAATATTTATGGTCACTAATAGTATTTATGGTCAAGTAACTAAATTGAATAGAGCTTTTTAACTTGTCAGCTATTAACTGTTATAAAACAGTCTGTTCCGGTCCACTAATTTGATTGGTCAAACGGTGTTCCAAGAGTGCTTATATTTAGTATAACCACATTGGGATGTTTCACTTTGTGTATCACTCCACTCATCCAGAGAGGGTTAAGGGCCTTGCTCAAGGGCACCACACTGGCAGCTTGGCAGTGCTGAGGCTTGAACCACCAACCTTCTGAGCAGCAACCCAGAGCCTTAACCGCTGAGCCACCACAGCCAATGATGTCAAGATGGAACACTGACCATGAGGTACAAATACACCCTGGATGGGATGCAAATCCATTACAGAGCACCACACACACATTCACACCTAAGATCAATTTAGCATACTCAATTCAAATTTTTGTGTGAAACTCCACACTGAGTAAGCTGAGCTCTGGATCAAACCAGTGACCCTGGAGCTGTGATGCAGCAACACTACCCACTTCACACTGCACGCTGCCACCTGACATGAAGTCTAAACATGCTAATAGGGATTTGCTGATAACTGCAATAACAACCATACTTTTTTATTATTATTATTATCTTGCTTTACAATATTTTCACAATGTGTTCATTAACTTATTACAGGTTGACTAGCTGGTTTTAACCAAAACGGATTCCTCCAGCGTCATCATCTGTTCAATCACACGGAAGTAGGGATGGGCAATATAGACTTAAAACTATATCACGATATTTCATGGTATTTATGAAAATAGTAACATTCAACACTATCTTTTTGACCATACCATTCTGAATTAAAGGCGTTTGCTTGAAGTTACTCGTTGACGCTTTCTCCTCGCGCAACTTCTGGCTTCCTCATATTCTGCTCTTGCTTGAGGTGGTGGAACAAATTTGATGCGTTTCCACTATTTGTTGATACGGGTTTTTGACAAATCACAGACGTTTGATTCATATCTGATCTTCTGTATCTGAACCACTTCCATATTACAGAGGAAGCTCCTTTGCTGGGGATTCATTCTTCTTCCGCCCTGCTTGTTCTCGTTCTACGTGCGAGATATCCCATGCTGCGGCATGTAAACACGTCATCAACTATATCGTCAATATCGCTGGATGATAAATTCTCATCATGGGGAGGAATTGTACCGGTATATCATAGACGATACGATATGGCACAGCACTACTCAAACGACATAAAACCCTGAGTAGCTAACAGTATTAGTGCTACTAGTGAGGCGTCAGTTAACTAGCATTTGGAGAAATCCCTCAAAATACTGTCTACTCTCATACATCCTCGTCCACAATTAAAAAAAACCCTACAGAGACATTTTGAAGTTTCAACATTATATCGTATAAGCAAAACAGCACTTCCTAGTGCTAAACAAGGGAAGATGCAAATAGCTGTGTGGGTGGAGTTTCAGCATGGATATTTAATAAACTAGGCTTTCTCCCCGTTATACTGTTTGTGTGATTCATAACACCCAAACTTGGTGATATTTGTCTCTCTTCCACTATTTACCTCAGGGAAATACTTAATCTCCCTCTGTGGTCTGGAAATGACTAATCTAAAATAAAGTATGAAGAACAATGACTAATTTCAGTAATTTGCATTTTTAAGGTAAATCCCCCATAGATTTTCAGGGCTTCGATCTGTATATGAAACGCCGTATCAGTATACAAATCTGTCTGTATATGAATAATACAACCAGGATGAATAAAAACAAGTTTCTTAGTTAACCTCCATGATATCACTATTATTATTATTATTATTATTATTATTATTATATTATTATTATTATTATTAATCATCGTCGTCAGCTTCATCGTTGTTATTATTATCATTATTATTATTATTATTATTATTATTATTATTATTATTATTATTAAATCTCAATGCTGTGCTTCCTGTAATTCCTGAAAAATTATTATTTATCCCAGATACAGAAATCTCATATTGTACCCCCCGACCGGGATGCATATTAATCTTTATAATTAACGACATCCGAGTTTTATTTTGTAACAAAACTCTGAGTTGACTTTTTTTTTACTTCTTTCATTGACATATTGGTCTATGTTCACTTTAATGAACAGTTTCCTACATTACCCACAATGCTGTTCATTGCTGTTCGTCGTGCTTCATCTCTAACTAAAGATCCCAGTGCAGCGGCGCTTTAATCTTTTAGTCCGTCGAGCTCTCTCACGTCATCATGTGTAAACTCTGTTCAAACAGATCAGCTTCCATGCTAATACCACCATAAACGTCACGGTCTTGTCCTCGAACTAGCCAAATCAGGTATCTGCTGTGACTGCATCCTATGGCTGCATTGCATTCTGGAACTTTGAGTTCAAGAGTTGCTGTGTCCACTAGTTCTACACTGGATTTCTCTTTAATATTACACTGAAAAATAGTGAGTGAGAAATGTGCAAAACAGAAATGGAAGGTTAGTGTGACTGTAAGGCTAAAGGTTTGTGGACACCTGACCATCATGTGGTTCTTCCTCAAACTGCTGCCACAAATTTGGAAGCACATAATTGTATAGAATGTCTTTGTACGCTGTAGCGTTACAGTTTCCCTTCACTGGAACTAAGAGGCCCAAATGTGTTCCAGCATGACAAAGCGAGGTCCATGAAGACATGGTTTGCCAAGGCTGGAGCGGAAGATCTCAGGCAACAAAACTTCGGCACTAGAGGCTTTAGCTGAATTCCTCCAAACTGACTTTACTCCTTGCCTTGTCTGATGGAATACTCTTGAACAGTGAGTCTGTGTCTGTATTCATATTCACTGTTTTTGCGAGAGCAAACACTTTAACTGCACTTGTGTGAAACAAACCTTGAGACGCATCAATAGACCTACTTTTTTTTTCTCCCCCACTGCCGGCTGCTAATGCACTTCATCTTAAGCTAAGTAATGACACTGATATGGAATGGGCTTCTTCCATTATCTGAGAGTCGGGAAAACGGATGTGTGATTATAGAGGAATTGGCCATGTATTTGGTCTATTCCCACACCCATCAATTACGAATTTACAGACCTTGATTAACTCCCACAGGAGTGTCTAGAACCGGGACGGAACAAAAATACAGACTATCTGAAGGGAACGGGTTTAAACACTATGGCCTCAGCACACTATTTATTTCAGTTATTTATATTAAGGCATATTATACAGTAACTACTATGAATTATCGTATAACTACAGTTAAATAGAAAATGGTTCTTTAAAAGTTTCAACTCCAGCAATAGAGTTTCACAATCCAGTTTCAAAATGATCTCTGCACCAAACAAAAGTTATAATAACTTTAAAATCTTCAAGGCTATATTATTCAGCCTCACTTTATTACATGTAGCTTTTCAGTTATTTCATTTTAAATTTGATTCATTCTTGGTTTTATTTTAAATATTAGTCGTGTAGTTATAGGACATGTCCCGGTGATCTATCTTTAAACGTGTTTTTATTATGAGCCTTAAGATTTTTTTCATTTGACAAGTAAATACGTATAAGCTTAAGCTTGATGCTTAAGTGATTTTATTTTTCTGTTTATTTTGAACTTTAGCGCAGTTCACATTTTTGTTTTGTATCACACTGCAAAAAGGTTTTCTTTCAGGCTTTCTCGGGTTTAAGTCAGGACCCAAACATACCTGACGCAGTCTATCGGATAAATACTAAATAATAAATAATAACGGCCTGAGGTGTGGTTTCAACAATCAATATGTTCAAGGCAAAACCTTGATGTGTGCATGATTAGGTGTGTCAATCAACTACTGTGAAGTAATGTTGTAGTTATTATCTAGTTACTGTTATCCTAATCCTAAACGATGGGTCAGTTGAATGGGGTTTAATATGATGCCAGGCACACTAATATATTTCTAAAATTGTTCAGATTATACGATCAATAAGTTTTAACAAAATTATGAAAAGGTTATGTGACACAAAAATTGTTTCCTTTTTGCATGGCTCCGTGGGTGAAAATTCCAGAAATTAAATACAAAATAAACACTCCAGTAAATACACATGATGGAAGTATTTGATTAATGTGTCTACCTGTTGGATTATGTTCACAAAATAAAAACATAAGGGCGTCCAGAGATTTTTTTTTTTATTTTATTTTTTTTTATCAGAAAGTGGTAATAAAAGGTTTGACAGCTCCTGCTTTAAATACATCTGAACTGTGATGAGGTGACAAATGAATTCATCGATTATACATCTAGCTGTAACTTGGTTATGTAAAATCGATGGTGTTCCCAGCAGCTGCACATCTATAAGTACAGTTGTCTCCACTAGTGACCTACAGACAGTTTTTACTTTGTGTCAGCTTGATACAGACACAGATGTTAAACAGAGGTGTGAGAGGACAGTAGGAGTGACAGGTTACTCACGCCCGGGTCTTGGGGAAGCCCATGCTGAGCAGCACGTCCAGGCAGGAGCCGTGTTTCAGGGTTCCTACGCGGTTCTGCCGCTGCCTGCGTGGAGTCACTTTGGCGTAAAGCTGCTCCTCTTTCCCTGCCATGGCTCCGGAGACGGTGGACATTCAGATCTGGATCACAACACGAACCGGACTAGGTGAAGTGATGAGAGCCAAGCGCGCATTAGTCCGCGCTGATCTGGATGGAGAAACTGCGCGTTCTGGAGAGACGATGTATTCTCAAGAGCGCGTCAGGCTTCCTGATGATGGAGAGCTCAAGCCATCGTTGCAAAAATAATCATTAGTGGTGGGGGAAAAAAAATCAAAAGGAAGGGGTCACGGCTCGGAAGTCACTTTTGCGTCAGTTATATGATACACGCGATTTTGCTGACTGCTGCGGAAGTGGTGTGTCTCTGTCTCGGCCCCCAGCAGCCGAACGCGTCAGTAGAAAATACAGACGCGATCATTTCCAAAGCGAATTCTAACCTCCGTGCTGCTCGCCTCGCTTCCTCATCGCGATGACTTATTTATGAATGGGCGTTTAAGTGAAGGCGGAGTCAGCCAATCATCGCGCTGCCCCGCGTGGCGCTGCCTGCTAATAGGCTGATTCCTTTAAAAGGCGTTGCGGAACGCGAGCTGCACGCTGATAGGTTCACGGTGCCTTCACTCAAACTCCATTTTTAAAGTTGCAGCTTAATAACGTTGCTAAGTCAGAGTCAACCTTGTTTAACTATAAGAAGTTTTACATCTCGCAGATTAATATAGTAACAGAATTAAACTGTAAAAAAAAAAAAAAAAAAAAAAAAATTTATAATGAATAACGTCTTTATCATTTTTAGTTGATTTTCATTTAACTAATTGTTGTAGTGTTGATGTTTCGACCAAACTCCTAGACTATCAAAAACTTTACTACAGCCCTCAAACTGCTTGTAGCCAGACCCTGCTGGGGGGAAAAAACAATAAAAACTATCACAGACATTCTAAAAGTTTCCACTACAAATACCATTACAAACCATCAGCTAACCATTAAAACCATTTCCATTACCATCATTTGTCCTTAATGGTATCCACTGGACATAACATGCCACCAATAGAAGTCAACAACTTACCAACAGAGACCTACAGGGACCATTACAGTTTCCATTAAAACTAATACAATTCCCATTATAACCATTAAAACCATGATAAATTATCATGGTTTCATGAGGGTTCCGATTGATTTTCTATCTATTTTTCAGCAGGGGAGACTAGTTTAATGGTTTAAAATAACCCCCTCAGCACAGATGTTTTTATTAATTAGTCCAACTACTAAGCTCATTGGTTAAATATGTACAATGGGCCAATCTTGGCTATATAGGTTTGGATGAAAACCCATTCAATTCCATTCAAACAGGCTAACAACCTTAAGAACTGATACTAAATATAATAGGTTTAATAAGGGTTGGGATTTCTGCCACTGTGCAAACCACTGCTATAGAGCAATTATGAAACTATACAATAATGTTATTATGTAACCATTCATGTAGCACCAAGGAACAAATCAAATATTTTGCAAATCCAACTATACAGCCACCGGGTAGTGTGCTCTTCTCTCTCTCTCTCCCCTTGTCACACAATGTGTGAAACCACACACCACTGATTGGCTTAGAACAGTTATTAATAACACATATATGGGTTATATTATCAACAGGCATTTTTTTGCACAACATTTGGTTTTACAGTCACCAATAACAAAGTTAAACCACAGAGCCCTGGTCTATATGTGGACACTGAGTTGCTGGTTTATCACGTAAACCTACAGTTGTTGCATTTTGTAGGTATACAGTTATTGACCGTACAGTTATCTTCCCCATCCATCAATGGAAAGGGACCTCCAGTGGCCTGGTAATGAGCAGATATTTTTTGAGTGGTGGATCATTGTCAGTCACATGATAGTGTCTGAAATTCTAGTGATAATACACTATGTGATTACTGATGCATAATCAGTTCACAGTAACCTGCACTCAATTTTACTGTTTGTTTTATCCCTGTACAGTATATACAGTGCTGTGAAAAAGTATTTCTGATTTAATTGCTTTCTTCTGTTTTTGTGTACATCTCATACTAAACAGTTTTAGGTCTTCAGACTAAATGCTACATAAAACAAAGTCAACCTGAGTAAACACACAATACAGTTTTTATTATCCAACACCTATCACCAATGTGAAAAACGAATTGCCCCTTAAACTTAAAGTCCGGATGTGCCACCTTTAGCAGCAATAACTGCAACCAAACACTTCCTATAACTGGAGATCAGTCTTTCACTTACTGCTAGGACTAGGACTTACTCCTGTGCTTTGGATCATTGTCTCACTGCATAATCCAGTTGTGCTTGAGTTTCAACTCATGGACTGAAGACCGGACATTCTCCCTTAATTATTACAAATTGCCCAGGCCCTGAAGCAGCAAAGCATCCCCACACCATCACGCCTGACTGTAGGTATGATTTTCTTTTTGTGAAATTCTGTCTTCCAAACAGTTCCACTTTCGACTCATCAATCCACAGAACATTCTCCCAAAAGGTTTGAGGATCATCAGTGTATGTTTCGGCAAAATTCAGACAAGCCTTAATGTTCTTCTGGGTTAGCAGTGGTTTTCGCCTCACCACTCTTCCATGGATGCCATTTTTGCCCAGTGTCTTTCTGATAGTGGAGTCATGAACAGTGACCTTTATTGATGCAAGAGAGGCCTGTAGGTCCTTTGATGTTGTCCTTGCCTCTTTTGTGACTTGCTGGATGAGTAGTTGCTGTGCTCTTGGAGGAATTTTGGAAGGTCGGCCACTCCTAGGAAGGTTCACTACTGTGCCAAGTTTTTCCATTTGGAGATAATGGCTCTCACTGTGGTCCTTTGGAGTGCCAGATCCTTGAATAGCTTTGTAACCCTTTCCAGACTGACGTATTTCAATCACCTTCTTCTTCATCATTTCTGGAATTCATTTCAATTTTGGCGTAGTGCGTTACTGCATAAGACCTTTTAATCAACTTCATGCTGTTGAAAAAGTTCTATTTAAGTGCTGATTTGATTGAACAGGGGTTGCAGTAATCAGGCCTGGTTGTGTCACACAGGCTCAGTTGGTATTTGCAAACTTATTTGCTTCAATAAATAACTTTTAAAACTATTTTTTGCATTTACTCAGATTGCCTTTGTTATATCTTAGAGTTTGTTTTCATTTCTGAAGCAATTTAGTAAGAGATATACACAAAAACAGAAGAAATCAGGCAAATACTTTTTCACAGCACTGTAGCTGAAGAAGCATTTTGAAAAACAGCATGTAATCATTATGATTATATACTGCATGTGTCTTCTTAACATAACTCAATAGGAAACATATCAAGGCTAATAAATCATATTTTAATTATTTACTAATAATCAAATTTGTAGCGGTTTGTTTGTCAGTACAGTACCAGTGTTTGTGAGAGAGTGTGAGTCTGTATTCCCCCATCATGTCCAGTGTTCCTGAAATAGGCTCCAAATCAAACATGACCCTGACCAGGATCAAGCTCTTAATGAAGATGAATGAATGATTGGTCACAGTTATCCTGCACCAGGGCGTGACTGCAATGTGTATTTACATTTATTTATTACTGGTATCCCATTCAGCGTGTACTCCCGCCTTGCACCCAGTGTTCCGGGGATAGGCTCTGGATTCACCATAACCCTGACCAGGTTACTGTTACTGAGCTTACTGAAGAGGAATGAAAAAATTTATATAGACCTATAAAATTTAATTCCCAATGAACATTGACCTACAAATCAACATTCTAGGCCAATGCAGCTTAATTTTTAGATGAATTCTTAGCAGAATTGACTAATATAGGTAGTTTATGTATCGTCCTGTTTGAATGCCTTCAATTCATTAATCTTGCTCAAAATTTTTTGTTGAACATGCAATCATTATTACACATGACTTCTAGCATGACCCTTCATTAAATGCCTTTCTACTATGTGAGATATAAAATGGGGCTGTACTGCACCCTGCTGGCTGTGAAGAACACTTTCAAATAATACAAAAAGATACCAAGAAGTTATTAATAAAGACATTTATTTAAAAAAAAAAAAAAAAAAATTATAATAATAAAAATTTAAAACCACAAACAATGTGACTATCTAATATAACCAAGTTTCACAGGATTTTTTTTTTTTTTGTGCAGATATTACGCTTAATGGATTAGAATGCTGCCAGGCCACCATATGCCCAGACACACATGCTACGAGCTCAGTTTAATTGCGTGGCTCAAATAAAGTTAGAAGGCTAACATGGATATACATATTTCAGAGAGAAAAACAAGACATGACAAAAGGTTTTAAGTAAACAGTATGGATCATATTCCTTCACATAAATATCAGAATTGTAGTTGACTACCTTGTGTCTCATTGTTTGTTCTTTTGTTAAAATATTTTGCCTCCAAAAATACACCCAAGTTCATTCATGTACAAAATTCTAAATAAACACACAAAAACAACAGCAAATCTAAACGAGATAAAGAATAAGCTCATTCTTTTTGCCTTTCTCAGGGCAAAAGCCAGGATTCTCATTTTAATTCTGTATTACACCAGGGGAAACTGTATTGATCTAATTGTTGGTCCATGATGTCATTTGGTAAGGTGCAAAAAGATGATTCAGTGGATGGTTCTGAAGCATACTGCTACCTTAGAGTCGGTGCAAATAGTTCAGAATGACAAGCAGTTTAAAAACACACACAGACATCCCAGAGCTGGAGTTAATAGGATAGGAAAAACCCTTTACACCTGCGCCATTGCAAACCGAGGCTACACCACGAAGGACTGCTTCTGTTTGAACTCCCCCTGAAACACACACAGTGTTATGATTTAACTCAACTTCTATTTAGTTATACACAGAAAGCTATTAGCATATTGTATAATATCAGGGTACATAAAAGGTTACTATAATATATATCAGGGATTCCCAAACAATATGCAGCCAGGAACCACTTGCAATAATGAATAAATAATAAGTAAATAAATAAATACATAAATAATTAACAGACCCTTTGATGAATGCAGCAGAGATTTTAATTAAAAATAAAACTAGATTTTATTAAAATAAAATAAAGGATAACTTTAAGAATTTTGATAGTAGACAGTGTTCTCCAGCACTGTAATATCATATATTTATTTATTTAAAAAATTAATTAATTAAAATAATAATAATAAAAACACACACACACACACACACACACACACACACACACACACACACACACACACACACACACACACACACACACACACACACACCCGGGTTATACACCACCACAAACAAATGAACTATACTATATACACTACAAAAGCTTATAGAGTTTCTGTAGGTATGAATGTTACACTATAGAGTACTTACATCATCCTCATCACCAAAGTCGTGTTTAGGCTGTGTATACACTGCTGCTTTGGGCTTGCTGTAATAGAACACAAATGTTTCCGATAGTAAATTGATAAGCTCACAGAGGCAATACAAGTTACTGAAATGAAAATACAAGATCATGTACAATGAAAATATGCAGTAGCTAAAAATTCCCTTACCTTTCGGACATTTCTGGAAAGGTGAAAAGCGGAAAAGAGTGGGGTTAATAAAAGATTGTACTTATAATAATTTACAATATAAATAATGTATATGCAGACATGAGAACTGCAGGAATACAAATTTAAAGAGTCACTGTTTTCTTACATGTGTATTTTGCTTGACAGACAAGCAACAACAGCATCAGCTGAATGATTAGGTTCGATTAGGACCTTTGATTAGGAAAGCAAGGTTTCTAGTAGGAGGTTTCTGCCAGTTCCTGTTCTCTTTATTGCGAGAGAAACGAGCATGGCAACTGAGGACTTTTCTTTATCTCTTTTATAATGAAGCGTCTGAGTGGTATAGTTATGCTGATTGGATTAAGGCTGGTGAAACTCCCGTGTCTGGGGCAGGTTCCTATAACTGTGTACTTCCTTTGCATGCTGTGTTTAAGACTGTCACCTGAGTGCTTTTGTCTCCACCTCTAAGGACTACCCCCTAAAATGTATATAAAAGTACAATGTACAGATCCCTTGCTTAGACCTGATGAATACAGTGCGAAACAGCATATTCTGCTGTTGTACACTGATGCTCTCATCTGCAATAAAAAAATCCTGCTGAAAATACTTCCAAGTCTCCTCTTTTCTGCAAATTCCCAACAGAACTTACTGGGCAGATATCCCTTCTTATTGGCAAACCACACGGCAAAGCAAAGCAACCCAATAGCAAGCAGTGCTACAAGAACGCCGGCCACAATACCTCCTGTGTTCAGATCACCTACAAAGCAAATCAAAATGGAAATTAGAAATTACAATGGAACTGTACTTCATTTATAATGGAATTATACGTAATGAACTTCATAGGACATCGAGAACTCAGCAGTCTGAAAGGTTTACTCACGGACTTCCATGACCACGGCTGCTCCACGCTGAGGAGCCCCCTGCCCATTGGATGCTTCGCAGTAATAACTTCCGGTGTCTGCCTTACTCACACTGGGAAACTCCTGTTACTCACAACAGATACAAATTGTCAGTGTGTCTGTAGAACTGATGAATGTGGTGCTACTTATAAAACAGTGAAAAATCTTGGAACTTGTGTTTTATTTGTAAAGGGAACGTAAATGCAAGAGTAAGGACATCAACTGACCAGGTTGCCGTTCAGACTGTTCATTTTGTATGTCAAGTTCTTAAAGTTGGGGAACTTGCTGGGGTCATCAGGCAAAGGGGTGTTATTTTTATACCATTTATAGGTGGACGGAGGAGAACCATCTTTATCGAAACAAGTCAGTAGAACGTTGCGGCCTGTTGTGGCCGAGGTGGGGATGTTGCTGATCGGCAAAGAAGGAGGAACTGCAGGAAGAAATAATCACTGAATAATAGTCATGGCCTCACCATTAATGCGTATACAGCTACAGCATCTTAATGACAAAGAAATAACTAATGGAATACCTAAGGCATTTAATCGGGACCATCAATAAAAGACTTTTGATCTTCTGTAAAGATTATTTTTTAATTCAACGCACATGGACAAATCCTTGCTGTCTATTTATGTCTTCAAAAATCGCTCTCATTTTCATTTCATTTGTATGTTCCAAAGACAAAGCCTGTAGAACTATTTCTGACATCACTCAGTCAAACAGGCAGTTAGTTTACCAGCCTGCCCACGTCAAATAGCATTAACAATCCAATTGTTAAAATGCTGCGGTCAAAAGTACCGCTTGTTCAAATTTGCTCAAAGTTGACAGTACAAGCAGTGTGTTTAAATATGTATTCATTCTCCACAATGATACTAAACATGCCAATTTTTAAGTAAAATATCTACGGTATACTGAGGTAAGAACCACAAAATGAAACAAGCTGATCATTATACTTTTAATCAAGCTACATACAAACTCAATAAACTAGGGTTGTCACGATACCATAAACATATCTTATGATACTATACCAGCTGAAGCATCACGATACCATGCAATATTGTGCTAATTCATAATTCATATCTACAAAATTAACCAAACAGAAACTGAATTTCCCCCTGAATACTTCATTAATGAGAATGAATAACCGGCTATAGGAAAAACTCAAGAACAATCATACAATTGGCGAGCAACTAATTCAACATGCCACGTATTTCAACTATTGTTCCCTACAGCAATGAAATCACACAAATGGAAACTGTCCTCAGAGTACTAAGAATGAACACATCATTAGGAATAAATAACTGAATTTGGAAACGAACTCCAAAATAAAAAAGAAAAGACAATCATAAACTTGGGAACGTTGGCTCGCTTACTAGTAAACACGGCTAATTTTAGTATTTACATACAGCGGTTAGCATAACATTAGCTCACTACCTAGCAAACAGGAAATATTTAAAGTTGAAGGTAAAGAATTTAGGTTAAAGTGTCCCTAACCTTCCTGCATTCTGCCAAATCAGTGAGATGTATCTTTTTAGCAAAAATAGTATTAACTGCCACACATACAACATTACTTACGGTACTACCATATTGACGATACTACCATTTAAAAAAAAAAAGAAAAACAAACAGTGACATTGGCGGTATTTTGAAGATTTAGTATCGTGATACTACCGTAGTACCGGTATACCGTGCAACCCTACAATAAACCATTTTACACCATAGCTCTGTTTGAATTCTCAAATCTAATTCTTGTAGTCTTGTATGGCATACTAAAAAATATAATTAAAAAAATATCAAAGACAAATATGTAATCGTTGAAGCTTTCTGTAAAGAGACATTTACTTGATACATTTATGGATGTAGTGTACAGGAGAGAGGGTTTTTCTTTTTTTTTCTTTTTTTTTTCTGTGTTTGGTTTCTTAGGGTGTTTTCACATATAGTTCGTTTTAACAGAACCAAACCCAGTTCACTTAAAGTGAACCAGAAAGGGAACCAGCCAAAAGTGACCTCAGTCCTTTTGGTGTTCACAATATAGTGGACTCAAAAGAGAACCCAGTTCTTTTTTTGGTCCTCTTCAACACTGAAGTGATCTCAGACCCTCTCAAACACCACAACTTAGACTCTTAGAACTCAGACCTCAGCTTTCTGTGCAGCAGTGGATTTTGGGTATTCAAGCCAAGTCTCCAGGTACACATGTCGAAACGAAACGCAAAGCGGACCCGGACCTCATTGCCTTCACATGTCACGAAGAAATCGAACCACAAACGGACCCACAAACACCCTCCAGAGGTGGTCTGAGTACGGTTTGCTTTTGGGTCCTTTTAGGGGGGTCTGAGATCACTTGGTCTGTTCACATATACACGCTGAACCGCTCAGAGAGCATTTGAAGGGCTCAAATGAACTAGGGGTGAAAACACCCTTATTAACATCAAGAGAGAGATAAAAAGAGAAGCTGGTGAGGGAACGACTGTATAAGTGCTAAAACCATATGTGACGACAGGAACTAACCTGTCTCACAGATGTTCCGCAACATTAAATGGTACTACAAATGGTTAAAAAGTCATTAATTAATACATTTTATCCCACGGTGTAGAAAGCATACATTATTTCCTTATAACTGCATGGCAGGAAGATAAATGATAGGTTGATATTAATGCAGACTTGTGAATTCAGGCCAAGTGTGAAAACGGCGCAGCGCTAATTAACCCTAAGTTTCTAAACCAGTTTAAAATTGTTTGTTAGAAAATGTACATTTTACCTCACTTGCAGAAAACTTGATAATGGTATTTATTTCTGTTTATAAGCCTCTAGATATTCAGTAGTAAGCAATCTCAAGGACTTTTGGCCACTCTTCTGATTGACATCTTTATCTTATTTGGATTCTTTTAATTAAAAATTATCAATTTGTTAATCGATTTTCAGACTAAAGGAAGAGGAACTTACCGAGCACTGTTAGTTTAATCATAACTTCAGCATAGCCCGAGTTACCAGACACTTCACAGTTATAATTTCCAGTGTCTTGTCTGGTGGCTTTTTCAATCCTCAAACCGCCTTGGTACTGAGTCATCTGTCCTTTATACTTATCTAAAGACAAAACAGAAAAAAAAAAAAAAAAAAAATACTAAGATCTAGGTCTGGTTATTGCAATTTTACAGTACAAAATTCATTTGTAGAATGAACTTTCTTCTCCGTCGTTTATAATTACATCAACTTATTTCAAGCAAAAATCATCATCTTCATAAAATAAGTTTTAACTGTGTAGAACATAAACAGATTAATTGATTCTAACTTGGGTTTCTTACCTGTAATCTGGCCATCAAAGTAGATGAAGGACTGTGAGCCCTTTAAACTCTTAAATTTCCATTCCACTCGAGGCGATGCCCCGAAATCAGCCGAGTAATCACATTTCAAATCAGCTCCTGAGCAAACACAATGAGTTCACGGCTAATTCGGACATTTATTCCAAACAATGCTAAATGCAAGGGTTTCTATACAGTGACCGAGCCATGAAACCTGCCCTGAAGCAAATGCCACAAAGGACACATGGATCCTTTTCAGTCGCTTCTTTCAGTGACCAAAATGCACTCTTCAGTATACCAGTACTTTCAACCTACCTAATCTAAACAGAACACACAAAAGACACACAACAACTAAAGACCTGACTTGAAAACTTGAATATGCCCCTAAACCTGAGCTGCTCATTAGTCCAGAACAGAAACGTGAACCATAAAAACAATTAAGTTTTTTTTTTTTAAAAAAAAACAATAATAAAAAAGTAGGGGGAAAAAAGTGAAAAGTGGAAGAAATAGACAAACTCACCGCTGTTCTCTTTGACCATAACAGTGGATGTAGTCGTGCTGGCAGAAAAGGCATGCAGGCCTGAGAAAGACAGATTTAGTTAATTTTATACCATCATACTATTAAACACATCATTTTACACTGCCACAAGCAAAGAAAACTTCAGCCATTACATAAATATTTACATAAATACACTGTGCATTCATGTAAAGCCCTGTAGCATTCTTAAAAAAAAAAAAAACAATAAGGAGAAAATAATAATGAATAATAATTTTATCACAAACCAATTATTTCAAATTAGTTACTGTTCATTTAATCCGAGCAAATGTTTTTTTCTTAGACAACAAGATATGTAAAAATCCACCATCTTTAACTTATCTTCGCACAGGATTCATCTTCTAATACAGTTATTACTTTCAGCTTGTTGATTTGATTTAGGAACATGTCCAAAACATCATCTTTCGCAAGAAACTTTGGCTATTATGGCTTTGTGTGTATATATATATATATATATATATATATATATATATATATATATATAGGCTTTATGGATGTGAATTCCGAATTTGTATCATGTCTTATTTCCTGTGCAACCTTCACATGAGTAAGACAGTTTGTATGTCTATTGTAAGTGAGAATATGAGAAAGTCCCTCCAGGGGTTTGCGATTGCAGAAATGGACAAAATCAAGGAAGCTCTGCAATATTCTGAGGAGCTTGCAATTTTTCAAAATTACCACAGATTTTCCACAGTTTGGGCCAAGATGCGTCATGTGATGTCAACACAACACGCGTTCAGCCAAAGCTCTCTTAGATACACGTGCGTCGAACATGAATACAGCTAAAAGGTCTCATTTACCGACAAACATCACTGTGAAAGACCGTGCAAAACAGTTTCATGCACTTGCAATTTCGCCAATTCATGCAGTTTTCTGCAAAAAAAAAAAAAAAGCACAAAAAACTCTGCAAATTGCAGAATCAAGCATTTTTGGCAGCACCAATCCCAAAAAAAAAACCTGTACAGACTGGACTAGGGATGGGCAACACAGATTTAAAACTACATCACGATATTCCATGGTATTTTTTGCTGTAACGATATAAATGATGATATAAAAATAGTAACATTCAACACATCTTTTTGGCATCAGCATACAGTCTTGAGAGCCGCGCAAACACACTGATCCTAAAAAGTAAAACTTAATCCTGCCCAAATACTAAACCATTCCAAATAAGTAGGCTGAAAAATAGAATATGAATTTTATTCACAAATTAAAATTCCACAAAACACAAACACGATGCAAATACTCGCAGAATTCATAACCCTTCTGAATTAAAGGCGTTTACTTGAAGTTACTTGATGCTTTTTGCTTGTGCAACTTCTGGCTTTCCTCATATTCTGCCCTGTGTTCTTGCTTGAGGTGGTGGAACACATTTGCTATGTTTCCACTATTTGTTGATACGGGTTTTTGATGCACTTTACAAATCACAGATGTTTGATTCATATCTTATTTTCTGTATCTGAACCACTTCCATATTATGGAGGAAGCTCCTTTGTTGGGGATTCATTCTTCTTCCTCTGCGTGTAAACACGTAATCAACTATATCATCAATATCGTGGGATGATAAATTCTTATCATGGGGAGGAATTGTATCGGTATATCATAGACTCCGACGAAACAAAACAGCTTCTTGCCTCAATGCAAGATCAGATCTCTTTTCTGTGTGTTGCTTTTTTATTTCAAGGGAAAATTCTTGAACATCAAGCGCCCATGTTTTGTCTGTTTGACCCTGTTGACGCCAAGAACAGATTTTAGAGGTGATCCTCACAAACAAATCTTTCAGGTACACAGTCTGTACTTTGATAACATGGCTAGCTCACCACTGGCTGATTTCTCTTTAATCTCACGGCATTACAAGGACATCGTCACTGCACAGAGGAGCTCCCTAATCACACAGCTCTTTTATTGTTACGCCTGTTCCTTTCTCTGCTTTTAGGTGTAAAAAACTGCACTTGTGTGTAGGTGTAGGTATGAATGGGATGGTGTGTTCAGCAATCTGATTACCGAATAATCAATCTGTTTTAATATAGTGAGTAGAAAAGAGATTTTTTTTTTTTCAGTCGTAGCGAATCTAAGGTGCAGTACGTTGTTACCTCCCACTTCTGGTTGTGGGTAAATAATGAAGAATTACATGACGAGGCCAGCGAGTGTGCACTTATTGTGATTTACAGCAAACAAAATCGGCATATTAAATATTTGATTACATCTCTGCATATCCCTTATTAAGTAATACTTATGATGAGTGAGCATTATGAGTCTTTTTTTTTTATTTTTTATCCTGAGGCCATTTCCAAAGGCAACAGGTTCAACAAACTTACCCACTGTGCGTGTGTTTGCTTTACGCATTGACCGGCTTCACCAGTCAGCTTAGGTCATACAAGAAATGTAATACAAATCAAACAGTGATACATTTCGACCTTCAAGACGAAACGAGGCCATAAAAACCCAAAATAATCTGCTGATGTGAGAATGGTACTATATAACACTAACTGTAATTGTGCTATCCACATTGTTCATTCCTGATGTAGACTCGCACACAACAGATAGAACGAAGTCAGGTTTATTCCCTTACAGACTAACTATATAAATCTGTACTCAAGAATTGTTGCTGTAATCATAAAGACTGTCCTCATCTGTGCTCATCCCAGGACTCTTATTAACAATATGTTCATACTGAACATCCTTTCAATCCACTGTAATCTTTGCCTTTACAGAGTGCTGTAAAAATGAGTCGTAAACCCGGAAACGAGTTAGTGTTTTAGCACGTCCGGTTCCATCATCCCAAAGTCAATGGGTTTTTTGAATGGGTTTTTGGTTAAATGCCTGAAATAAGGTCTGTGGTTAAGTTCAAGACATTTTCACGTTTTATTCTACGACATAAAATACATTAGTAATACCCCAGTGATTTTGTTAAGCTTTTACACGTCTTGAAAAAGGCGGTTGCTAACAAGTGGCTAAATGGGACTATGGAGGTTGTCGGGGACATTAAACGTCATCACGCCGAACAGGAGAACTCATCTGCTACAGCCTCGTTGTGTTTATACTCGCGCTCTTGCAAACTATTCCAACTCAAACTTTCCAACTTGTAGTGTTTTTTCAAAGTGAAGTGCTATAAAGCTTCGTGGTGGTGATGTTGAAGTCATGTGACCATGGTGTAAACTTTTTTTGGTCACAGAGCTTATTTTCTGCAATAATCCAAAAGCCAATGGAAAAATCCTATTGGCTTTTTGTCAAGGGAACCTGGGTGATGATAACTTCTGGGTTGGCCTACAAAAATACGTCAATTTTGCTGCATTCTATAGTGTTCTGAAACAGTACAGCTTTATAACCCTACTACTGGGTTTCAACCCATCGAGTACAGGTTCCCTTTTTGAGTCTGGTTCCTCTTAAAGTTTCTTAAGGAGTCTTAAGTTTCTTTTCCTTGCCTCTGTCACTTCTGGTTTGCTCATTAGGGAACTAAACCTACAATTGGATTTCTGTAAAGCTGCTTTATGACAATGTCTGCTGTTAAAAGAGCTACATAAATAAAAAGTGAACTGGTTTTACAATGTGTTTGCTCATTTATCCTTCGCTTTGCATAATATAATCAAACAAGTTTAAACTTTCCCATGGTATTTGATGGAAACAAATCTGAACTGAAACAATCCCAAACAGGACAAGAGGAATTTGGCTTCTCATATTATGGCTTTATTTTTAAACGGTTGACTGGGAAATTTACAACAACAACAAAAAAAAGTTGTAGGACCACCTTCTACAAGGCGAAAATGTTTAAGCTACAAAAATATTCTATGAAAGAGTTAAATGACTATGGAAGCCTCTCAGGAAGTGAAAGCTTATCTAGGGAACATGATTAATTTGTAAAATACTCATATATTGAATGCTAGTAAGATACTGTATTACAAAAAAAGAGAAGGGGGAAAATGCTCAAAAATATATACTGTCTTTATAACCTCATTATCGTTCACTAACATGGACTTATATTATATTTATCAACATATTTTATACCCATTTCAATTTGCTATGTCTCAAAAAATATCCCCTCATTGGAATTTAATTCTGGTTTCAATGACGTCATTTATGTAACTCAACAAAGGTGAAAATGTCATGTCAACAAACATTAATATCGACCTATAGACGTAATAATATATATATAATAATACATTTTTAAAATAATAGAAAAGAAATTTTCAAAAATTAAAACTCGAATCTTCAGGTTTAGTTGGTTTTTGCCCTCGGGTCACTTCCTTGTTTACCAGAGAGCCGGTTTCGAGCGGGGGAAGGGCAGAAATACGGGTTGTCGAGGTGAAACTGCAGGGCTCGAGCCCAAATCAAAATCTAGTGAGCACTACGTGAGGTGCAAGTGGCACAACATTAAGCCGAATGTAGTGCGCATAGTTAGGGAGGAGGAAGTCGTTTGGGCGCTTGGGTTGGAAACACCTGCAGACCGAACTTGTTCGGATTAAAAATACATTAAAAAAATATATATAATAATTGATGCTACGTTTATCTGTAAATGTCTTTTTGTTGCGCCAGAATATTTTATTCAATTATATGCCTGTAAATATCGTATCACAATATCAAGTTTACAAATTAATTACATTTATCTATCGACCAGTGTGCTATCGACCAGTTCCAGGGAGCAAACTATGTTTATTTACGGTAGCAAAGAAAAACAAATGATATATTAAGATATAATAATTAGTATTTGTAATTCTGCTATTGTAGTTTATCGAAACATGAAAAAAAAACTAAATTAGTTTTTTTAACATTAAATTAAAGTAGGATTTTAAAAGGTTTAAAAATCTTTACGCTTTCTAGTAGAGAAATGAGGTTAAACCATGTCCCACATAATAGTTCCTTTTTTTTTTTTTTTTTTTAAACCTAAGGTGTTTAAATTGCTTGTTTGTTTTTTTTGGAAATGAAACCCTCTCACCTGTTGCCTGCCAGCAGAGAAGTGCAAACACGAAGAACATCACGGCTAAACCAAATATTCCGTTTCAAACAGCCAGGAAAAGATGATAAAGACGTTGCACTGAAGACAATTGTGTCCGTTTTCGGAGCTCACGCGCTAAGATATTTACAGGAGGTCGTTTAATAAGTGAACGCCCTTCCGTATGAAACTCGTTACCTGAGCTAAGACTTGGTGCTGCAGTAGGACACGCCCAGTTCGTGACGTAGCGAGAGTACAAGTCACTGCCAAACAAGAAGTTTGTTTCAGTCCCTATCTTGTTTACGTGTTCTCTCTCTCTCTCTCTCTCTCTCTCTCAGCACGCCTACATAAAATCTTTTGGTCAAAGAGTATGATAAGTGCATGTGTTTCTGCTACTTTTAGTTTGTTTGTTTTTTTAACTTCTTTAATTTCCCACACAGACTGTGTGTCGCTCTCACTGGGTTAATCATTCTTGAGCAAAACAGCATTTATCGGTCTGTGGCATTGTTTGCCAACCACTCATTTATGTGACTCATACAGTGCTTAGGTCAGCTTTTTTGACACAAACTCTACATCATCTTGGACTGAAAGGCATGGTCACTGAAAATGAAAAAGTACTTATTTTTAGTATAGGTGTATACTTAAACTGTGCCTCAGAAGCTTAAAGTGCAGTCTGAGTGCTTGTAATTTGGAGTTTTCTTGAATGAAAGAAGCAGCTGAAAAGGAAAATTTCTTGAACATTTTTAGTTTGTGCAGCTGGACGCTTATGGTTCTCAGTCATTGAACATAAACATCCATCCATTTCCCATACAGATTGTCCTACACAGGGTCAGGGGGAGCCTGCAGCCTATCCCAGGAGACTCTGGGCACAAGGCCGGGGACACCCTGGACGGGGTGTCGACCCATCGCAGGGTACAATCACACACATTCATACACTACGGACAATTTGGGAATGCCATTCAGCCTACAACACATGTCTTTGGACTGGGGGAGGAAACCCCCAAAGCACCAGGAGATCATGTAAACTCTGCACACACAGGATGGAGGTGGGAAGCAAACCCCAACCCTGAAGGTAGGCAAACATGCTAACCATTAAGCTAGCGTGCCCCCCTGAACATAAACAGATCTGAATTAACTTTGGACTCTGTGTCTCTTCAGAAGCTGATTTGAAATGTGATTATTGGCTGATCTGGGGATTTGAGGATTAAGGATTTCTGTCCTGCAAATGATTTGCATCTGATTGGGCAGAGGTATGTTTACCACTGTTATATCACCCTTCCTTTTAATTACACTTTTTAATCGTTTGGGAACGGAGGATACTAATTGTTGCAGTTTTGCAAGTGGAATTTTTGCCCATTCTTGCTTGATACAAAACTTCAGCTGCTCAACACTCCTTGTTCACCATTGTCTGATTCTCCTCTTCATCTCCTCTTCTGCTGGCAGGCCAGTCAAGCACATGCACTCTGTGTCTACGGAGCCATGCTGTTGCCCGTGCACGTGCAGAATGAGGCCTGGCATTGTCCTGCTGAAATAACCATGGACTTCATGGGAAAAGACGTTGCCTTGATGGCAGCATATGTCACTCTAAAGTCCTAATATACGCCTCCGCATCAATGGTACCTTCACACATATGCAAGTCACCCATGCCGTGGGCACTGATGCACCCCCATACCATCACAGATGCTGGCTTTTGCACCTTTCACTTATAACAGTCTGGTTGGTCTTTTTCATCTTTAGCACGGAGAACTCCACGTCGGTTTTTTCCCCGAAAACAAGCTGAAACGTGGACTCATCTGACCACAGCACACGTTTCCACTGTCTTATCTGGGATGAGCTCGGGCCCAGACAACTCAGTGGCATTTATGCATAGAGTTGATGTGTGGCTTCCTCCTTGTGTAATAGAGTTTCGGGTTGCATTTCTGGATACAGCGTCAGACTGTGTTAAGTGACAAAGGTTTTCTGAAGTACTCCAGAGCCCATGTGGTTATATTTATCACAGTAGCATGATGATTTCTCAGGCAATGCCGCCTGAGGGCTCGAAGGTCACGCACATTTAACAGTGGTTTCTGGCCTCGCCCTTTACGCAATGAGATTTATCCGGATTCCCTGGATCTTTTACAATATTATGCACTGTAGATGGTGAAAGACCTAAATTCTTTGCAATCTTGTTCTTTTTGAACTGACTGACAATTCTCTCACGAAGTTTGGCACAAAATGATGAGCCATGACCCATCCTTGCTTGCAAAGACTGAGCTTTTGGTGGATGCTCCTTTTATGCCCAATCCTGATACCCTCCCCTGTTACCAATTAACCTGATCCTCCAAAATGGTGTTACTTGAATATTTTATAAACTTTTCAGTCTTATTTTGCCTCTGTCTCAAATAAATTTTTTTGAGTGTGTTGAAGGCATCAAATTCTACATTTGTTTATATTTACAAAATACAATTAAGTTGGTCAGGGAAAACATTGCATATCCTTTCTTTGTACTTTTGTCAATTAATTAAAGTTTCAAGAGACTTTTTATTGCATTTTAGAAAAAAATCCCAACTTTTATGGAAATGGGGTTAGTATATAACTAGAATTTAACAGTGTTTCTTTCATCTTTCCGTCCCCTCTGTTTGCTCAGTATAAAGGACAGACGGCTCAGTATCCAAGCAACCAGAGAACTGAAAAGGCGTAACACAGGTTACACAGATGCTATGCTTAAACTTGCTAAGTTATCACACACACAGTAGTAGGTTCTCTGACAGTTTTATGCCTATGGGTTGCAGCAGACCTGAATATTAAAACTCTCTCCAAACACTGCAGCTGTGTTTTTCCCCACAGCTTCTTTATGTTCAATTTGTGGAAACAGTCTTATAGCATTATAATCTTGTATGATTAGAGCATACTCTACCTTATCTATAAATAATTTTTATCCGATATTAATTAGAAAATCAGAATCAAGGTGGATTCAAAGTGACCCACAAAGTAGCTAAAAGCTTTAAAGATTATAATACAAGTCGAGCTGATTTACTACTGCTTGACCAGTGTTTCTCAATCCTGATCCTAGAGTATCCTGGGCATGTTGGTGTTTTCTGTCCTGAACTCAACCAATTCAACCGAGTTCAGGCTTATTAAATAGCATACGAGGCCAAAAGGATCTCCTGGACCGAGAATAAGAAACACTGTGCTGGACAATTTAGTCACATGTTTGAAAGCCTGTTCAAGTGAGGTAATATATGTATTTATATATGGGAGGAGTTGGAGTAATCTTTGGTTCGGTCACTTAATTAGCAAAGGTTTGACTTGTGCACAACTCACTATAAGCTAGATGAAGATAAGCCTTGCAGTCTATTTCTTGTCATTGTTAAGGTGTTATAATAAAGTGCTTAGTGTTTGTAAGCTGTGTTCATGATCAGTGATGGCTGGTTAGGATATTGAATGCTAGTAATGAATTGAATGCTGAATGGAAGGCTAGTAAACAGAAAAGTTGCACTTGCTGTTAGTCAGCTATAGTGTTCAAACAACACAAAGCTTACAATTCTGCAGTTTGCCCTTTCATGAAATTTATACCTTGAATGGAAAATTTGTTTTGTTTATTTACTTTATTTAGTTTCTCCTCCAAAGGCTAGAAGGAAATCAGCCCCACCATCTACTTCATCAGCCCATGCAGGATTTTGTGGAGTTTTTTTTGTGATTGTTGCAGCCAAAAATGCATGATTTTGCTGTAGCTTTGTTTTTTTTTGTTTTTTTAAATGTGTGATGCAATTTGTGGAGTGTTTTTTGTGTTTTTTTTTATTGTAGAAAACTACTTGAATCGGCGAAATTGCAATTGCACGAAACTGAGAAGGTAAGTGAGACCTTTTTCCTGTACTCATGTTTGATGCACGTGAATCGAAGAGGGTGTTGGCTGAACGCGTGTTGTGATGACGTCACATGATGTGTCTTGGCCCAAATCTGCAAGCTCCTCTGAATATTGCGGAGTTTGCTTGATTTTGCGTTAATTTCTGCGATCGCAAAATCCTGGAGGGACTGCTTCATACATTGTGTATCTTTACTTGCAGCCAATTGTTAGTGAGATTCTTTTTTTTGTTAATCCACTTAAAAAATAACCCACTTTAAGCCATTTATTAACAGCAAATAAGAAGACATGCATACCAAAAACTGAGCCTCACTGTATGTAGTTGTTTCACAAAAGAGAGTAAGGGCTAAGCCCTGATTTATACCTGGGTCATTATGGGTATTCACTGATGAATCTCACCACAGTTCCTCATTCAGTGCCCATCCCCACTTCAGCCACATCAGGCCCAGAACGTTTTACCACCTGTTTCGATAAGGATGGTTCCACCATACACCTATAAATGCTACAAAATGGTAGCCATCTGCATGAGGACCCCAGCAAGTTCCACAACTTCAATAACATACAAAATTAACACTCAAGGTATGTTCACACAGTGATTTTGTTGCTGCATTATGAAGTTGGCAGTAGGTGTTCCTACTACCGGTTGCCATAGTAACATTTGTCAGTGGGTGGTGCAACTAGCATTCCACTTTTGACAAAAACAAGCCAGTTTTCTTCGTGTTTGTATATAAAATTCACCAGTGCATCATATCCTACGAGATGAAGAAGCAGTGTGTGCTCTTTGCCATTGCGGCCATCTATCTGCGGCGAAAACGCAAGCTCCAGACTGTCTGGGTCCACAAAACAATTCGTACTCTCAGGCAGCATGGCAGATCACGGATCACGTGTGCTCTATTGTCTTCATACCCATTGGTCGTCGCTGCACCAAGTCAGTCACTCCAAACTTGCATAAGGTCAAACTTTGTCGTGTGGCTGGACACGCCCACATCTAGTGTCTGTCATTCATGTCGCCGTAAGTCTCGAGGTCTCACAGAAAATGAAAGGTCTCCGGTCGCTTTGTTGCTGCAAGTCGCTGTGTGTGTGAATGTACCTTCAGACAGCAACGTGCTCAGTCTGCATTCCCGTCGTTCCATTAAAAGCTTTTGAAAGTAAGATCTGATTTAAGATCTGAAAGAATTTAAGTGCTAAAAATGTCAGGTACTGTTGTGAACCAGCTTTTCTGTGCACATGAGTAAATTGGCCGAGTCAGGTATGGACAATGTGATAGAAGTGCAATTAGAATTGCACCCACTGATAAGAGCTAATCAGTGATTGTACATGTCTGTGTAAAACAGGAGTTTCCCAGCGTGCCTAAAGCAAACAGAGGAGAATATATTTGTAAAGCCTTCAATGGGCAAGAGCCTCCTTAATGTAGTCAACCCATGTTCGTGTACGTAACATGAATGTACATGTTTGAAGGAATGTATGCATAGCCAATGAAATAATTCAGATTCTAGCTAAACCGATGTGTATCTTAGAGAAGAAGGGTTTGTAAATCAGAATCCTCTACAGGTTAAATAGTATTTTAATACAAAACAGTTACACATTTGATTTCTTTTAATTTAATACAAACCTAAGAAATTTGGTACAAATAACATTATGCTATTGAAAATTATTTGAGACACAGAGTTTGAGATACACAAATCCTTGGATTCTTTCTTGTCACAAGCCTAAATGAACTAAATATATGGCAATATACAGTCTATTGCCAAAATATATACTGTACAAAGATAAATTTAATTATAGTCATGCTAAACTATCCCATTTGACTCAACAGCATAATTTGTACAGCTGAAAGAATTATCAAACATTTTAGAGAATATTTTCCTGACTCTGGTAGGGTTTATATTGTGTACAATCCATTATTTCAAAACACACATTATTTCAGAGAAGGAAATGTGACCCTGGTACCCAGTACAAAATTTTCAATTACCCCTATTATTGTAAAACTGATAGACATCTCCAATTCCCGTAACTCAGACTTTTTCTGTAGCACAAATGCTTTTGCTTTCGATTTTGATTCAGAAGTCATAAAACTGAGCTTGACTTCCTTTCTCCAAACTCATCCATTATCTAGTACGACACAAAAATAAATGATTCTTTAGACACTATTGATCGTAATCAAGAAAAACGATGTAGTTTAAGTGCAGTTCAGATACCCGTGCGTTATCTGTCCATCAATCATTTACTATGAGGAGAGCACAGGGAACATGGAGCTTTTACCAGCTTATCTAAAATCAATTATCTTCTCTATAATTCACAGCCTTAACCAACAATGTTAACCATAAGGCAAATCAGACTCAAAATCAAGTCCAAACAACATTCTGCCAGACAGCCTTTAAAGAGTGCTCTTTAAAGAATGCTGCATGCAGGGTTGCTTAAGCTTAATTCATTATAAGCCCGTGGTCGGAGGAGATGCATTCGAGGACGTGCAGGGCTTCATTGAGGGTCCATGCTCGACGCGGCGACTATACCATGATGCCTTAACTGGCTTCTAAGCATCTGATTCTTAGATTTCCAGTCTTCCACCTGTGCATTTGCGTATATACAAAATATGCAAAGTGAAGTGAAGTCTGAAGTGAAGTATAAAATATGCAAAGTATATAAAAACTTGCTCCAAGATGAAGAATACACTCTACATTATATACAATTATTGTTAAATCGGGACACTGCATGTTTAAATTGCCCATTGCGTGTAGCCAAAGCCAAAATGTGTGCAAGACAGGGAGGAATGGAATTTATTAAATTCACACCCTTCCCGCAGTTATTGTTTGTACGTGCCAACAACATTTTCGGAAGAACTTAGCTGGTTCAGTTTCTTAAAATATAAAGTCGTTCCCCGATGCACACTTCTACTCTATGTTGCTTACTCTGTACACAAATGTTTCAGTTGGACTGACATGCCACAATGTACGTGTTGTACACATAGTGTAACAATCCAATAGCTTAAAAGTCCAAAAAGATTTTTTTTCTCCCCTCAGCCTTGGTGGATCTGTCAGTTATGAGTGTGTAGTGCACAACACTCACTCGTGACACGCGAATTAATTAAAATAGTCAAATCGAGTTTACAATGGGCTCCAATCATGCACTGTATCCTGTTAAAGTAGTAAAGCAGGAGCTTGTCACCTCTTGTCTGAGGAGCTGGTTGTCCAGCCTCAATCTCTCCAGTGTTTCCAGCTCCTCTGATAATCGAGCATTGCTTTGGCGCAACTCCTGTATGTAATCACAGGCCTTTGATAGGATCCCACCTTTACTCTGAAAAAGACGGAGAAACCCAGTGAGGAAAAGAATGACTAATTACACTGACCATGTGCTGTGCATGCATCCGACACATCTTTCCACTGAATCTCTCTGCTGTGACTGTGTAGAGCAGTGGTCACCAACCCTGTTCCTGGAGATCTACCTTCCTGAAGACTTTAGCTCCAACCATAATCGTGCCCACCTGAGCATCTAATCATTGCCTTAAGAAGTTCTTGATCAATTAGTGTGCGTTAGATTTTGGCTGGAGATGAAACCTGCAGGAGGGTAGATTTCAAGGAAGAGGGTCGCTGACCACTGGTGTAGAGATTCATACTCACCTGGCTAGTTTTGGCCGAGTCCACGGTGCAATCAGGGATTGTTTTGGACAGCTGGACGATCCAGTTGTTTATTTTGTCCCTGCGTCTGCGTTCAACTGGGGGGTGGGAATCAAATCACAGGTCGATATTAAAAGATGTATTTATTTTAAAAAGCCATTTTTAAATACATCTTTGGAGAAAATGTTTACTTTAATCATGTACCAAAGGATACATCTTCTATCAAAATGAACTGCCTCTGAACATTTTAGGATTTTTAACTACGTCACTATGGATCCGTCATGTTTCGCCCACCCCCCTTTCACCACACCAGCTAATACTGAAACTCAACATGGTTCATGGTGCATTCCAGAGGTAATGCGTTATGATTTCCACTTCAAGGTATCTGTACAAGGTTTGGTTCTTGGGTTAGTTCCTAGGAACATAGTCATAGTTGCAAATTCCATGAGATGTTTAACCACTAAGGATAGCTGGGTCTAGTGTAACCCCCACACCATCCGTCTCACACACCAGAACATACCAGTTTCAAGAATATACAAAATGAACAGTCAGTCAGTCTGCATCCCGGTTGTTCTTTTTTTGAAAAATTTCAAAGTTGATAAGGCCTTAGAACTGCCTTAGAAGTGCAAATATAATTAGACCAACTGCTAAGAGCAAATCAGTGATGTTTACAAAACAGTACATGTTTGTCTAAAACAGGAGTTTCCAATCATGACTAAGGCAGACAGGAGAACATTTCTGTGAGTCCTCCAATAGGCAGTAACCGCCTCAGAATGGTCAAGCCATGTTCATGGACGACATGTTGAAGGAAGGTATATGTAGCCGAGGAAACTGTTCAGACTCTAATGCCAAGCCGACGTGTATGTGGAGGATGAAGGGTTTTAAATCAGAGAATCCTGTTCAAATTAGCCTCCAATACAGATAACCACTACGACTGGATACACCAGACCAGTGTCTGTTATTCAACTCTGAGTGCTCCATTACCTTCATTGTGCTGTGCTCTCCTCTTGTCATCTCTTGACGTGCAAGGTGTCTCTGACTTACTGTGGAATCAAGAGGAGAATAAATTTTAGGTAAACTGAAAAAATAAGGAAAAATACATACCTATATTAGATGTCATGCATCCAAGCCAGTGAAGATATGTACCTCTGGTTGGTTGTGCCTAAAACTTCCTGTGGTGACATCATCACATAGAGTTGGCCTGAGAACAAAAGTATAAATTCGTCTCTTATACATAATATACAAAAGCCACATAATGATGTGGTGAGAAATAGAGAAAACAGCCAGTGTTTAAAAATATGGTTGTACAATTGTTTGGGCCAAAGGTTAGTGAATATGTTAACTACAAATGGGAATGCACATGTCCAACTCTCTAACAAATGCCCGTAAGCAAATAAGGGGCTGAGCCCTGACTTCAGCATGCAAATACTGCTTACTTACCTGCAGAAGTAGGTTGCGCGAGTAGCGAATCAGCCGCATGGACATTGGTTACTATGGTGGCTGGGGCAGTGTCACTGATAGTGGACGGATAGTAGTAGTGACCCTCAGTGGCCTCTGTCTCCAGTCCCTCAGCCTGGGCGTACACAGCCTGCACACACGTTAAACATGTTTCCATCCAAACACTTAACTAATAAAATGAAATTTCCAAAATGTCTAAAAGCAAACAAACACACACAAAAAACAGAACAATATACAAATCATTACAATATACAGGTTATTATGTGTTTCCATGAAGTATGCAATGTGATGCAAATATTTTGAAGCGTGCAACCAGAGCACCAACCAAACACATTCACAGAGGATGTGGTAAAGTAGTACACCATATGTCCTATAACCAGTTCACAGAGTGAACTTGGATGTTTTTATTTTGTGAGAATTGGCTTCCGTCTAGCCACCCTACCCCATAGCCCAGACGTGAAGAATACGAGAGATTGCCATCACATGCAGAGTGTAATCAGTACTTGTCAGATATTCCTGCAGCTCCTTTAATGTTGCTGTAGGTCTCTTGGCAGCCTCCCTGGTAAGTTTTTGTCTTGTCCTTTTGTAAATTATGGAGGGACGTTCTGTTCTTGGTGATGTCACTGTGGTGCTCCATTTTCTCCACTTGTTGATGATGGCCTTCATGGTGTTCCATGGTACATCTAATGTTTTTTATTTTTTTGCACCCCTCTCCTGATCGATACCTTTCAACAGTGAGACCCTGTACAGGCCTTGTCAGCTCTTTGCAGCAGTCAGATGAAGCCAAGATGTCAAGAAAATCCTACAGAAACAGCTGGTCTTTATTTGGGGTTAATCAGACTAATTTAATTGATGACAGCTGTATGATAATTACTTTTGAACATGAGATGACTGGTTCATTCTGAACACAGCCATATCTCCAATTATAAAAGGATGTGCACACTTATGCAACAAGGTTATTGTAACTTTTTTTAAAAAAATTTTCCCTGCTACATTTGACTGTTTTTCACTTAATTTTTTATACGTTGTAATTTCACATTGAGGGTGGGAAAAGATCTGACATTATTTAATCTTGGTTCAATATTTTTCATCACAAAAACTTCCCATTTTAACAAGGGTGTGTAGGCTTTTTATATCCACTGTATTATCACAGATGGAGTTCTACACTGACTTACTAATTAGTATATGATTATGTGGTCTAGGATCTAGGTTTTGCATAAAAAACTGGTGGATGAAATAGAAAGCTAATCATCTAGCAATAATGAGACAACATGGTTCTATGGCCAGTCGTCCAATAATAGGCAGTTGTCCAGTAATATTGAAACAATGTCATTCTAAGGGCAATCTCTCTCTAATAATGAAACAATATGAGTAAAGGTCAGTTGAAAAGAAATAAAGACACCACGCACTCTGTAATAATAAGTTCTAAAGGCATTCATTCGGTATCAATGA
This sequence comes from Cranoglanis bouderius, assembly GCA_023630585.1. Taxonomy (NCBI): domain Eukaryota; kingdom Metazoa; phylum Chordata; class Actinopteri; order Siluriformes; family Cranoglanididae; genus Cranoglanis; species Cranoglanis bouderius. Next base: position 7,866,379 of record CM042565.1, on the reverse strand, counting down.
TGCAAACAATGTTCCAAAACCAATAATGAGGCAGCATGGTGCTAAGGCCCATTACCCAGTAATAAGAAAAAAACATGGTTCTAGGCCAATCAAACAAACAAACTGGTGTACATCTAGTAATAAGACAGAGTTGTTCTAATGTCACACAGTAACAATACTTTGTTCTAAGGCTAATCACCCAGTACTAAAGAGACAACAGGAACAGATCCAGTTACCCGAGTTACAGGGGGTGTGCCGGCCTGCGAGGCTGCAGGGAAGCCAGTCACAACGCTAACAGCTGCAGTTCCATCTGCCTGAGTCTCCATTTGCCCTTCAGCTACATGGATCACTCGATACGTCACCTGCAGCACAGAGGTCAAAAGGTTAACCTCTGTGAGGCATGGATTACCTTTCTCAAACAGCACAGCTTACAGGGCTGGAACACTGAAGAAGCCAACCGGTGTAGCTAGAATTTAGTTGGTTTTATTGAAAAATATCCCCTAAATAGCAAAAGTCAATACCAATAGCAAACTGGTAGAGCATCAGCTCTTGTCCCTTAGCTTGAACAGTAAAGACAAAGCAGTGCTTAACTTGTGCACAGTTTAATACCATACCTGTCCGGAATTTCCCTCCGTTTTGAAAACGTACTTTATTGGCTGTTCAGCAGAAAACGTAGCAGCTGACTGAATCGTTGTAATAGCAGATGGGTCAACAGCTGTAGCAATAGATCCTTTCACAAAAACACACAGAGTGGGTTAGAGTTGCCAAACCAGTCAGTCAAGTACAGCAAGTCTTCCACCTAAATGAAGCACGTATTATGGGCAGTCAGTTTACATAAAAGAAGCTCTAAAAAAAACGGTGCACCTTTTTGGGTAGCTTAGTGAAATGAGAATTCATAATTCTCTGGGGTGCGTTACAGACGAAATAGAGTGCGAGTCAAACCTAAATATGATGGAAAGGTATTTTTCTTTTAAATGGCATACCTTCCTCCATGATAGGCACATCCACCTGTGGATCAGGGCTTTTCTGTTGCCTGTAAGAGAGTAACAAGAGAAAACAGACATGGCTCTGTTAAAATGGAATCAATCACATACACCAACGTGTTAGTTTTAACATGGTTTTGTTTATGATTGTGTGTAAATAAAAAGACAGAAGGAGTAACCAAAACTGATATGTAGATTCTCAAAATCTTAGACAGTGAAAATATCACTGATAATCAAATGATACTGATACATATTTAAACATCTGCAACAAACGCAATGGAAGCGTCACCATCCATAACAATCAACCAGAAAATAATTTAAAACAAACTTAAACTGGAGTTGCACGATATTAATATGTACTGATTTAGTATCAGAATGTAATCAGAATGTGGTTTACTGCAATTCTCACACACACAGTGATGGGTGCTGTGTAAACTATGAGAATCAGACCTACAGAACATCAATTGACACCTCAGTGCAGGATAAATAGTGCACCTATCGACCCCTCACTTCTTTAATATTACTACCTCTACGGCTAGCCTTTGATGAACTTACCCACACCCACAGAAACAGCTGGTGCATCTTTGCTGATGGATGAGGTTAAAGTGCTGCATTTCTCTTGCCACATAAATATGTGAAATCACTGAGACAATTAGGGACTCAGATGACCACAAAAATTGTAATATTAGAATCAAGCAGCATGAACCCTAAGAAAAACTCAAGCTGAAATGAACAGAAACACTGAATCAAGCAGGAATGCCAAAAGCCAGCTCTTGGGGATCTACCACTCTGCTCCAGCACACCTGGCTCAAATAGTTAATGCTACTTAACACCTTAATTACCTGGGTCAGGTGTGTGAGGGTGTTTCTTGTAGGTTTGTTTCAAATAACCAGTGTCTCTAGTACTCCACCTTCTTGACATATGCTTCAAAGCGCCAGTATTACAAAGACATAATTATTAAACACTACAAATATACCGGGTGTCCCAAAAGTCTCCATACATGGGGGAAATTAACACATATACATATACATACATACATACATACATACATATACATACATATATATATATATATATACATATATACATAGTCAGATAGCATTTGACAAAAGAACGTATTGAAATCATTCTAATGGCTGGATTGAGAAGATGTCGCAAGGTTGCGATGGACTTTAACAGGAAACATGGCAAGCACATCACACACACACACACACACACACACACACACACACACACACACACACACACACACACACACACGACACTGTTGCCAAACTTACTAACAAATTCAAAATGAGTGGAAGTGATGTGGACCAACTGAGAAGTGGATGTCCACGAGCATCCACTGATGAAGTACCAGCTTGGTGCTGGCAAACATGGTCCCCTATGTATGGAGACTTTTGGGACACCCTATAGTATATACACACCATAAAAATTACTATAAGTACATAATTTATATATAACAAAAAAACAAACAAACAAAAAAAAACCATTCAGTAACAAAGCCCTAAAAGCTGCCTGGCAAAATAAAATAGGAAACAGAATGTATAAGAAAATATTTTTCCAAACATTTAGAGGTGCTTAAATAATAACAGATGCTCAAACACAATACACTCTCATTTCTTGCGTAGACTATGACCAAATCACAGAACAGGGGGGATTCTGTGTATTAAATCTAATCATTTTAGGCTGCACCATCTAACGAGTGTTCATCAATTATTCCATGGAAACTGTGGATTTAGAAGCCATGTGAGTGAAATGCCTGTGTTGGCAGGTGAATGTGAAATACAAATAGAAAACATTAAGTGCAAACCTACTTTTAGGTTGGCAGCCTGAATGCTAGGGAATGTGTCTTGTCCAAAAATGATCTTGGAACCCAATAGACTGAATACTCTACACACGACACATGCGCTCTCTTATGCACTGGATTTACTTGTGGTACGCCATGAGTGACGAAGCAATTACCTTCAGTGAAGGCTTTTTTTTAAAAACTAATTTATATCCCCTGCAAAATGCAATAAGGTTTCTGGCTTAGTGAATTTTATATCTTCTCCATATCCAAATATTATAACTATAAAAAAAATAAATAATCTGGCTACTGAACCTGTAATACACTCACCGTCCACTTTATTAGGAACACCTGTACATTCATACAGTTCACACATCTAATCATGTGGCAGCAGCACAATGCATAAAATTATGCAGATACAGGTCAAGAGCTTCAGTTAAGGTTCATATCAAACATCAGAATAGGGAAAAATGTGATCTCTGTGGCTATAACCGTGGCATGGTTGTTGGTGCCAGACGGGCTGGTTTGAATATTTCAGAAACTGCGAATCTCCTGGGAATTTCACACAGTTCTGTGGGTGGAAATGCCTTGTTGATAATTGAAGTCAGAGGAAAATGGCTATATTGGTTTGAGCTGCCAGGAAGGATATAGTACCTCATATAATCACTCTTTGCAATCTTGGCGAGCAGAAAAGCATCTCAGTATGCACAAAACATCAAAACTTTAGGTGGATGGGCCACAACACCAGAAGACCACATTGGGTTCCACTCCTGTCAGCCAAGAACAGGAATCTGAGGCTATGATGGGCACAGACTCATCAAAACTGGACAGTTGAAGAAAAAAAATACTAAAATCACCTGTTCTTTTTTCAGAACAATAACTGAAGCTCTTGTTCCCGAGTCAAACTCAACATAGAAGTGACTTCACCAGGGTAAACACAGAGGGTTTAGCACAAGATGTAAACCATGGGTAAACCTCGAAAACAGGAAGATCAGATTAGAGTTTGCCAAAAATGATGGGAAGAAAAGAGTATAGAGACAGGAAAGCACTCATGTACATGATCTGAAGCATACCACCTCATCTTGTGGCATGAGAATGTATGGCTTGTTCCCTTGTATTCGGTGTATACGGCTATATGATCCGCTCACTTCAGGCAAATGCTTCAAAACTCATGGGCAGTGCTTCACAGTGCAGATGGATAATGACCAGAGGCATACTTCGAAAGCAACCCAAGGCTTTTTGAAGGCAAAGAATATTACCGAATGTTCTGCAATGGCCAAGTCAATCACCTGACCTGAATCCAACCGGGCATGCATTTCAATTGCTGAAGGCGAAACACCTTATGAGCAAGCAGGAACTGAAAACTGCTGCACCAAGACATGGCAGAGCATCACCAGAGAAGAAACCCAGTGTCTGGTCATGTCTATGGGTTCATAACATAAAGAGAGAACGCAAACAAAACAAAACAAAAAACAAAAACAACAACAACAAAAAAAGCCCAACCAAGCACCAGGTCAAGATAAAATAGCCAAACCCCTAAGAGGGACCTTATAAGTAGTCTGATGAGAACCAGCAGCTTACTTTCCTTTGTGCAAAATCCTCCATGTTTCCATTAACAGATTTTAAAGGCCCTTTTGGAATATGAAAATGGAAAGTCAGTACTGTTTGAGAAATAAAAACTATCTGGTTGTACTGTACTGTAATGTACATACATACAAACACACACATACAGCACTCAGCTTGTACTTTTTCCAATGTTTGCACACGATACATTGTTATTGGTGGCTGCGTTCCTCTCAGGGTTAAACCCTAGACTCGCTCTGTGAGAGGAAGGGAGCATTTCAAACACAGCGTACTACTGCATGTGAGGTTCAGCTAGTGAAACTCACCCCTTCATTGGTGTTAAGTCTGCCCTGCAATGTTCGGGTCCTTCTCAAGCTTCAGCAGGTTTAGTCACTCTTTGAGTTCACATACAGCTCCTGGTGAAAGCACAGACATGATGGAGGCTTGTTACGCAACACACGTCTAGAACTGTCCTTTGGCTCTTATTAGCAACCTTACTGCCTTAGTGTTTAAAAAAAAAAACAACAAAACAGTCATTTCTGTAAGTACTTCCATTCATACGCAGGCGATGACAAAATAATGATAATGCCCTGTGTGTTTAATAAACAGTGCATTTCAGGTCAGTTGGAAATCATATAAAAATGTTGGAATTGAATCGTTTAAGGGAAATATGAAAACATACTATAACTCAACACTATGCACAATATTCACGTGTGTTATACAAACATGAATATGTTTAAAAATGATCCTGTGATGAATTTGTTAAAAAAAAAAGAGCAAATATGCAAATTGGTGCATTTTAATGATCTGCATATTTAAATGCATCTCACATGCACACTGTAATACAAAAACAATAATGTACTATTTCGACATTTTATTCAGCAAAAGCAGCATAAACAGCTAATTTCACATTTAATTTCACAGGTAGTGATCTTTATCTGAATATATATATATATTTTCTTCTGTATTAAAAAGTTTTATTATTTAGTGACGCAAAACACTAACCGCTACACACCTTCCAAACACTTAGCATGTCATGGTCGTTAGCATGCTGCTCTTCCTGTTACTCTGCTGTAGCTTTGTTAGCCCTCGTTGATTGCCTTTAGATTTCACATTAGTGCACTTTAAGCGTCTATAAATAAATTAAAAGAAAATAAAAATCCTCAGAGTATCCACGAAAGCCAACAAGTATGTATAAACCATAACCAACCAGCCTTCTACAGTTAGCAGTGCAGTTAGCTAGTTAGCTATCCATCTCCAAGCAAACACCAAGCACAAAGCAAAACATTTATAAAACAATTTTATAATAAAAACATGTTTTACAATAAAAGAAAAATAACAAGTTAGATAACCTTATAACCTGTCCACTTTTCCCGAACTGGGATTTCCTTGTAAATTTATTATGCAAAATTACCATAAGACTTCCAGAAGCAAAACATTCCGGAGAGTCTTTCACGCATGCGCGTTCTACAAAGCCTGCAGTTCACACAAAGTCCACTAGAGGGCACATACACAAAACCATTTTTTCCCAGATTTATTTATTTGTTTGTGTGTTTGTTTATTATTATTATTATTATTATTATTATTATTATTATTATTATTATTATTATTATTATTATTATTATTGTTATTGTTATTATTTATGTATTGGTTGTTGTATTTATTTATTTGTTCGTTTGCTTTATTATATATAATGGTATATATTTAGGGTGAATTCAGATATATTGGGGTAGTTTTTTGAATTTCAAATTTCTCTGAGCTTTCTTGCCATTAAAAAAACAAACAAAACAAAATCCCCAATACACGATGCATTTCTGAAAACCTCAAGGTGTTGACTTCCCTACATGTGAAGGAAAACGGTCTCTATTATATTCTAAAGACATTACTTACCCCGTTGACAAACGTGTTTGAAATATAGAAATATAACTGCAATATATAACAAATATATTGGACACAATGGAATCAAGCCGCAGTACAGCCGTGGCCAAAAGTTTTGAGAATGACACAAATATTAATTTTTACAAAGTCTGCTGCCTCAGTTTTTATGATGGCAATTTGCATATACTCCAGAATGTTATGAAGAGTGATCAGATGAATTGCAAGTAATTTCAAAGTCCCTCCTTGCCATGAAAATGAACTTAATCCCAAAAAAACATGTCCACTGCATTTCAGCCCTTCCACAAAAGGACCAGCTGACATCATGTCAGTGATTCTCTCGTTAACACAGGTGAGAGTGTTAATGAGGACAAGGCTGGAGATCACTCTGTCATGCTGATTGAGTTAGAATAACAGACTGGAAGCTTTAAAAGGAGGGTGGTGCTTGAAATTATTGTTCTTCCTCTGTTAACTATGGTTACCTGCAAGGAAACACGTGCAGCCATCATTGCTTTGCACAAAAAGGGATTCACAGGCAAGGATATTGCTGCTAGTAAGATTGCACCTAAATCAACCATTTATCGGATCATCAAGACCTTCAAGGAGAGAGGTTCAACTGTTGTGAAGAAGGCTTCAGGGCGCCCAAGAAAGTCCAGCAAGCACCAGGACCGTCTCCCAAAGTTGACTCAGCTGCGGGATCGGGGCACCACCAGTGCAAAGCTTGCTCAGGAATGGCAGCAGGCAGGTGTGACTGCGTCTGCACGCACAGTAAGGCGAAGACTTTTGGAGGATGTCCTGGTGTCAAAAAGGGCAGCAAAGAAGCCACTTCTCTCCAGGAAAAACATCAGGGACAGACTGCTATTCTGCAAAAAGTACAGGGATTGGACTGCTGAGGACTGGAGTAATGTCATTTTCTCTGCTGAATCCCCTTTCCGATTGTTTGGGGCATCTGGAAAAAAGCTTGTCCGGAGAAGAAAAGGTGAGCGCTACCATCAGTCCTGTGTCATGCCAACAGTAAAGCATCCTGAGACCACTCATGTGTGGGGTTGCTTCTCAGCCAAGGGAGTGGGCTCACTCAAAATTTTGCCTAAGAACACAGCCATGAATAAAGAATGGTACAAAAACATCCTCAGAGAGCAACTTCTCCCAACCATCCAGAACAGTTTGGTGATGAACAATGCCTTTTCCAGCATGATGGGGCACCTTGCCACAAGGCAAAAGTGATAACGAAGTGGCTCGGGGAACAAAACATCGACATTTTGGGTCCATGGCCAGGAAACTCCCCAGACCTTAATCCCATTGAGAATTTGTGGTCAATCCTCAAGAGGCGGGTGGACAAACAAAAACCCACAAACTCCAAGCATTGATTATGCAAGAATGGGCTGCCATCAGTCAGGATGTGGCCCAGAAGTTGATTGACAGCATGCCAGGGTGAATTGCAGAGGTCTTGATAAAAAAGGGTCAACACTGCAAATATTGACTCTTTGCATAAACTTCATGTAATTGTCAATAAAAGCCATTGACACTTATGAAATGCTTGTGACAGTAACAGTTAGTAACATCTGACAAAAAGATCTAAAAACACTGTAGCAGTAGACTTTGTGAAAATTAATATTTGTGTCATTCTCAAAACTTTTGGCCACGGCTGTACAATGGAAATGCTCCCGACCAGTAGGGGGCAGTGTCGGCATGGGGAAAAAACAGATATTTCTGGTGTTATCCACCGCTGAAGAAATCGTTATGGGCGAAATTTCCGGTATCTAACAGAAGTGACCGTAGTAGCGGATGTCGGATGGAGTGTTTCGAAGTGATTTTGTTATATTACTGTCATTTACTTTGGGTTTTTTCCCCCTCGTTAGTTTTTAACACATGTAATAAAACTGTGTGGATTGTGAAAATGTCATTGCAGAGTTCTGAGAGAACTTGTGCCGTTCGCTGCTCCGCTAACAATCAGGCTAAGCTAAACCAAATGCTGAAAGAGGAGTGTTTTCATCGTCTACAAAAAGAGAACGAACATATCTGAAGAATCTAAACTTAAACAATTCCTCCAAAAGCTCTGTATGTGTGATCATTTCACTTAGTTGCCATGGCGAGGCTACAAGATCACGGGTATAGAGATGACGAGTCCTCTAGAGGGTTACAGTGATGTTTCTGGAGCTTTCAGTGTTAACAAAAAGCCCGTATGCGCAGAATGAGTTCCTTTGTTTTAGGTGTTAAAACACATAAACACATATTTAGTGTATTTTGCGTAATGTTTATTTGCAGTACTTGCAAAGAAGTACAGGTGCATCTAAAAAAAATTAGAATGTCATGGAAAAGTTAATTTTCCCCCTGTAATTTAATTCAAAAAGTGGAACTTTCATATATTCTGGATTCATTACACATAAAGTGAAATATTTCAAGCCTTTTTTTTTTTTGTTTGTTTAAATTTGGTAGATTACGGCTTACAGCTCATGGAAATGAGATAATGGAAAAATATTAGAAGAATATATAAAGAATTCATAATACAGGAATGTCGACCTGAGAAGATCTCTAATCAGCTAATTAACTCAAAACACCGTTGCTCAGTGGTCCAAAGTCCTTTTTTCAGATGAAGGTAAATTTTACATTTCATTTGGAAATCAAGGTCCCAGAGTCTGGAGGAAGAGTGGAGAGGCCCAGAATCCAAGTCGCTTGAAGTCCAGTGTGAAGTTTCCACAGTCAGTGATGATTTGGGGTGCCATGTCATCTGCTGGTTCACTGTGTTTTCTGAAGTTAAGAGTCAATGCAGCGTCTACCAGGAGATTTTAGAGCACTCCATGCTTCCATCTGCTGACAAGCTTTATGGAGATGCTGATTTCCTTTTCCAGCAGGACTTGGCACCTGCCCACAGTGCCAAAACTACTAGTAACTGGTTTGCTGACCATGGTATTACTGTGCTTGATTGGCCAGCCAACTCACCTGACCTGAATTTTATCAAGAGGAAGATGAGAGACACCAGACCCACCAATACAGACGAGCTGAAGGCCGCTATCAAAGCAACCTGGGCTTCCATAACACCTCAGCAGTGCCACAGGCTCATTGCCTCATGCCACGCTGCATTGATGCAGTAATTTGTGCAAAAGGAGCCCCGACCAAGTATTGAGTGCATAAATTAACATACTTTTCAGAAGGTCGACATTTCTGTATTATAAATTGTTTATTCTAATATTCTGAGATACTGGATTTTTGATTTCCATGAGCTCTAAGCCGTAATAATCAAGATTAAAACAAAAAAGGCTTGAAATATTTCACTTTATGTGTAATGAATCTAGAATATATGAAAGTTCCACTTTTTGAATTAAATTTCAGAAAAAATGAACTTTTCCACGATATTCTAATTCTTTGAGATGCATCTGTATTTTTACACTGTACTTGTATTTTCTCTGCTGATAAAATAAATGTACACACCAGGTGTGTGGGTGTGTACTACATACTGATAACATTTACGTTCATTTTAAATGTCGGAAGCAACAGATTAAGTGAAGTAGCTAAACAAGTTACGGTAGGTTTTCTGAGGTCACGTCTTCACATCGTCCTCTCATTCCTCAGTAAATGAAGGCAGGGAGATGATCACGTTATCAAGCCTGAAATGCTTTTGAAATGGTTGCGCATTATTTATTTACCTTAACGGCAAACAATTAATACCTTTACCATAACTGCTAACTTTGATGATGTTGTTAGATAACAACAATTAACTGGAAGTCGTGCCATAGTCTGTGCAAGGAATCATAGGAAACAGACCTTGAGGCATGACAAGAGATTCTCTGTGTAAGTTTAATGTATGTAATTGGTTTTAAGTCAACTAAATACTTTTATTGAATGTTTTGATATCGCGACTGATAATCTTAATGGGTCAATTCATAAATAACGTGCAATAACACTAGAAATATATTGTTTTCCCCCCATGCCGACACTCCCCCTAGTGGTCGGGAGCATTTCCATTGTGTTGTGGCTTGATTCCGTTGTGTCGTTAACTTATGTCTGCTTTTTTAAATTTCATTGTGCTGTGCACTACTGGGCCACCGTAAGATCAGATATGGGCAAACACAAAATTGTAAAGTTGTGACGCTAGGCCTGCACTGTTCACAAACACAGTGTCCAAAAACACACATGCAAAAAAACATCAGTCAGCATCTGTCCTCTGTGCTGCGGATTTCAACATCAACAACGACACAAGATTTTATGGCTCTTACTGAAAGAGGTGACCAGCTTCATTCAGACTGCGAATGGTGCATGCATGTTTGACCCCTTGTTGTATAATTACACCTTTAAAGGTTCATTTACATTTCTGGCACTTGGCAGCCGCCCTTATTTAGAGCGACTTACATTTTATTTCATTTATACATCTGAGCATTAAGGACCTTGCTCAAGGGCCCAACAGTGGCAGTGCTGGGGTTTGAACTCACAACCTTCCAATCAGTAGTCAAACATCTTAACCACTGAGCTACCACTGCCCATTTACATTTATGGCATTTGGCAGACGCCCTTATCCAGAGCAACTTAGATGTGCTTTGAAGTCTCTATCAATAAATACATCCTGATACTGGTTCACTAGGTTACGGACTAAGCAATCAGTCTAAAACTGTTGGGGAGGTAATATAGTAGCACACAGACAACACAATTTGTTTTAATTACTAATTTAAGTACTTCAGGAAGAGGTAGGTCTTTAGATGTCGTTTGAAGACTTCCAGTGACTCACTTCAGACATCTAAGGGAAGTTCATTTCACCACCTAGGTGACAGGACAGAGAAGAGTCTTGTTGCATGCCTTCCTTGTACCCTGAGAGATGGTGTAACCAGTCCAGCAGTGCTAGAGGATTGGAGGGAACATGGTGCAGTGCAGGCTGTGATAAATGCTTTGATGTTTTTGGCTTTGTAGGCAGGCATCAGTGTTTTAAATCTGATGCGGGCAGCTACAGGAAGCCAGTGGAGGGAGAGTAGCAATGGGGTGGTGTGAGAGAATTGATCAAGGTTGAAAACAAGTTGTACAGCCGCATTCAGGACCAGTTGCAGAGGTCAATGGCACTCACAGACAGTGAGTTGCAGTAGTCCAGTCTCAAAATGACAAGGGACTGAACAAGCACCTCAGTGGCCTGTATGGATAGAAATGGACGAATCATCCTGATGTTGTAAAGGAGAAATCGACATGAGTGTATCAGATTACCAATGTGTGAGGAAAAGGACAGTTGATTGTCCATGGTTAGCCCAAGGTTGCATGCAGTGACTGAAGGTGAGATCTGAGAGTTGTCCAGGGAGATCACAAGATCTTGACATGGGGATGAATCACCTGGGATGAACAGCAGTTCAGTTTTTCTGGACATGACTTTTCATCATCACCATATTCTAATATAGTATGTACACAGTAGATGATGTAAAATTGATGAGTAACATTCATTTCTTACATTAATAACAACAACAATAACAGGTCTTAGAAAATCTTCAGTATTTTCCAAATTCATAACCAAACTTAAAAAAAAAAATTACTATGACCATCTATCCATCCATTTTCTGTACTGCTTATCCTACACAGGGTCGGGAGAAGCCTGGAGCCTATCCCAGGGAACTCAGTGTGCAAGGCAGGGTTACCATGAACAGTTTGAGTAAAAATCATAGTAAAAATCATCACTGGAACGTACGTAACACTTAATAAATTATTTCTCTCAGTAGCAGCATAATATTTAAAAAAAAAAAAAAAAAAAAAGTAACATTTTGTATTTCATAGTCAACCTTATTCTCCTGCTTTTTAAGATGCTTCATAAAAACGCCATTTAATGCACAAAAAACATCAGTACATCTTTTATATGCCTTCAGATTTTCTGTCTCATTTTAATTTTTTTCTTTTAAACGATTAAATTATAAACATCTTTACATGATTTGAACAAACGTTATGCTTATCTTGTTAAAGAAGTACACCCCATAGAAACTGTTAGCTTTTTTGACATGCAAGCATTTGATCCTCTTTTAAACAGTGCCTATTAATGAAGTTGATACACTTGAACAAAACCACAAGGAAAAATAGCTTTTTCAATCATTTATTCAACAGAAATACCAATAGATGTAATTCTTCTGTGGAAAAAGTAAGTACACCCTTGGCCTCAGAAGCTAGTATTGCCCCTTTAGCAGAAATAACTTCTTGTAGGCGTTTTGCATAATTGTCCACCAGTCTCTGATATCGGCTTGCTGGAATTTTTGCCCACTCTTGCATACAATATTCTTTCAGTTGCAAGATATTTGAGGGTTTTCTTGCATGTACTGCCCGTTTCAAATCCCCCCACAACATTTAAATTGGATCCAAATCCGGGCTTTGACTAGGCCACTCCATAACCCTCCATTTCTTCTTTTTGAGCTTTTCCTTGGTGGATTTGCTAGTGTGCTTAAGATCATTATCCCACTGAAAGGTCCACTTTCAGTTCTACTTCAACTTTTGGACAGATGGCCTCACATTATCTTCAAGCACTCTTTGATATGATGCAGAATTCATACTTGAATCAATGAATGCAAGCTGTCCAGTCCCTGAGGCAGTGAAACAATCCCAAACCATAACATTTCCACCACTATGCTTCACAGTTGGTATGAGGTGCTTCTCCTGAAAAGCTAACTTTGGTCTGCACCAAACATGTCTGCTGTTACTGTGGCCAAACAACCCTATATTTGATTAGTCTGTCCAGAGCACATTATTCCAAAAGGCCTGGTCTTTGTCTATATGCTCACTGGCAAACTGTAGTCTTGCAAAGGCTTTTTCCTGTCACGCCTCACATGCAGGTCAAATTTGTGCAATCTCTTTCTGATTGTAGAAGCATGCACTTTGACACCAACAGTTGCAAGACTTACTAGCAGATCCTGTGATGAAAAATTTTAGGGTTCTTGGAGACTTCTTTTTGCATCAGACGGTATGCTCTTGGGATGAATTCGCTGGGATGGCCAGTCCTGGACAAATTGGCAGTCGGCTGAAATCTGCGCCACTTCCTTACAGTGGAATGATGTATTTAAAATAATTTGGAGATCTTTTAAAATCCCTTGCCAGACTCAAAGGCATCCACAACCTTTTTTTTCTGAAGGCCTTATAGAACTCTTTAGATCTTGGCATGATGAAACCAAACACCTCAATAGCAAAGGGAACACCAGACAATAGATATGAGAGCCAATCTTGAACACCTGATTCTAATTTTATGGATTTGAAGGTGTGACAAATGTAGGGGTGTACTTACTTTTTCCATGTGAATGATCTGTTTTGGGGTTTTTTGTTAATTTAAAATGTGAAAATTACTACAAAATGTCAGTTTTATGTCATTTGATAGAGTGTATCAACGTTATTAATAGGCACTGTTTCAAAGATGATCAAATGTTTGCTTGTCCAAATATGGCAAAAAAGCAAACAATTTCCATGGGGTGTACTTATCTTTTCACACGACTGTATATATCCATTATAAATATATGGAATATAATACAGTAGTAATGACATCCTACAGTATCTCACAAAAGTGAGTACACCCCTCACATTTTTGTAAATATTTTATTATATTTTTTCCTGGGACAACAATGAAGAAATGACACTTTGCTACAATGTAAAGTAGTGAGTGTACAGCTTGTACAACAGTGTAAATTTGCTGTCCCCTCAAAATAACTCAACACACAGCCATTAATGTCTAAACCGCTGGCAACAAAAGTGAGTACACCCCTTTGTGAAAATGTCCAAATTGGGCCCAAAGTGTCAATATTTTGTGTGGCCACCATTATTTTCCAGCACTGCCTTAACCCTGCTGGGCATGGAGTTCACCAGAGCTTCACAGGTTGCCACTGGAGTCCTCTTCCACTCCTCCATGATGACATCACAGAGCTGGAGGATGTTAGAGACCATGCCCCACAGATGCTCAATAGGGTTTAGGTCTGGAGACATGCTTGGCCAGTCCATCACCCTTACCCTCAGCTTCTTTAGCAAGGCAGTGGTCGTCTTGGAGGTGTGTTTGGGGTTGTTATCATGTTGGAATACTGCCCTGCGGCCCAGTTTCTGAAGGGAGGGGATCATGCTCTGCTTCAGTATGTCACAGTACATGTTGGCATTCATGGATCCCTCAATGAACTGTAGCTCCCCTCTGCTGGCAGCACTCATGCAGCCCCAGACCATGACACTGCCACCACCATGCTTGACTGTAGGCAAGACACACTTGTCTTTGTGCTCCTCACCTGGTTGCCACCACACATGCTTGACACAATCTGAACCAAATAAGTTTAGCTTGGTCTCATCAGACCCCAGGACATCCATGACACGACGTTCCAGTAATCCATGTCCTTAGTCTGCTTGTCTTCAGCAAACTGTTTGCGGGCTTTCTTGTGCATCATCTTTAGAAGAGGCTTCCTTCTGGGACAACAGCCATGCAGACCAATTTCAATTGAAGTGTGTGGCATATGGTCTGAGCACTGACAGGCTGACCCCCCACCCCTTCAACCTCTGAAGCAATGCTGGCAGCACTCATACGTCTATTCTGCAAAGCCAACCTCTGGATATGATGCTGAGCATGTGCACTCAACTTCTTTGGTCGACCATGGCGAGGCCTGTTCTGAGTGGATCCTGTCCTGTTAAACCGCTGTATGGTCTTGGCCACTTTGCTGCAGCTCAGTTTCAGGGTGTTGGCAATCTTCTTATAGCCTAGGCCATCTTTATGTAGAGCAACAATTCTTTTTTTCAGATCCTCAGAGAGTTCTTTGCCATGAGGTGCCATATTGAACTTCCAGTGACCAGTATGAGAGAGTGCGAGAGCGATAACACCAAACTTAACATACCTGCTCCCCATTCACACCTGAGGCCTTGTAACACTAATGAGTCACATGACACCAGGGAGGGAAAATGGCTAATTGGGCCCAATTTGGACATTTTCACTTAGGGGTGTACTCACTTTTGTTGCTAGTGGTTTAGACATTAATGGCTGTGTGTTGAGTTATTTTGAGGGGACAGCAAATTTACACTGTTATACAAGCTGTACACTCACTACTTTACATTGTAGCAAAGTGTCATTTCTTCAGTGTTGTCCCATGAAAAGATATAATAAAATATTTACAAAAATGTGAGGGGTGTACTCACTTTTGTGAGATACTGTATATAACGTTTTGGGGCAAAAAAATACCCTATACAAAGCATATGGCATTTTTTCCTGCCTCAAGATATTTGGGGTCAACTTCCTGTTTGATGCTGGCCATGCCCCATTATATGATGCCACATGAATTAAGTCATGTTATTTCTATCGACGGTTATAATAAAAGTTTAGTAGCATCAGTTTTGACTTTCAATTATCAGGCCAGAAAATAAATGCTAAGAGATTTCATTGCCCTAGTATACTTGAGTTACCAGCATTGTTACCCTGTCTAAACACTTTATTAGGTGCACCTAGCTTGTAGCTACACTCATTGGTCATTTCATCAGTTGAGCCTACCATACTACTACACCCATGCTGAAAAGTACAGCTTAACCAGCTACTAGCTATCTGCTGAAACACAGGCAAGCTGGTAGGCCATCTTTGCCAACCTGTAAGTGCTGGTGCATACGAAACCATCAGTGCAAAGGGATCACAATAGGACCACCACTGAGCAGACATTATTTGGGTGGTGGACTATACTCAGTAAAGCAGTGGCATTAAAGGACACCTCCACCCTGAAACATATTAAATACATATAATACACATACAGTATAAACACGTCTGATGTGTTTAGTAGTCCTATGGTGCTTATTTTTCAGTTTATGCTGTATTTTTGTTATTCCCATAAGAAGTGATGGGGTTGTGTGCCATCACAGGGGGACAAGTTACAACAGCAATTACATTCCCTTCACTGACTTCCTGTAGATGCCTGCATCAAATTTAAAACATTGATGCTTGCCTAAAAAGCCAAAGTTCTTTTCTTTTTTTTTTTTTTTTACAAAAAAAAAAGAACCAGCACCCGCCTACCTTAATGCATTCATCAAACCCCACCCTGCGCAACACTCCCTCCGAATATCTAGCATGGCTCGACCCAACCCGCAATCTTCTTTTGAATACAGACAATGACTCTGGCTGTCTCAACAGCTGAGTCACTATCTGTATTCAAAAGAAGACCTACCTCTTCACCAAGCACTTTAATATGCACCTTGTTAATCTATTTAAAAACAACACAACAGCAAAAAACATCATCATCATCATCATCATCATACTCTACTAACCTCCCCCACCGGGTTTTCAGGCTGATTCTTAGTCTCTGATCTAATAAACTAGCATTACGATGTGTTTTCCATAGAAACTCCAAAGCACTTCTGTAAGTTGCTCTGGGAAAGGGCATCTGCTAAATGCTGTAAATTTAACATAATTGGAGGAAACAATTAAACACTCTCAATAATAAGTGATAACGAGTACAGGCATCTTCTCTCACTCATCATTTTGTGAGTCTCATTTATGTCATATTCATGTGAAATCCAATGTAGAGAGAGTAGAGACAACAAATCTTGGACTCATAGTTCCAGCAGAGGATTGGCTCAGCTAATTAGTGATCTACAAGATGACAAGCATGATGCTGAAAGACTAAAGTGCTGCAGCATTGCTCTCTTTAGGTAGAGAATACTGTCAGCAGGCAGTCAAACAGCATTGTGGGTAATGTAGGAAACCAAAATGAAAATAAAATAACGTCAATGAAAGAAGTTTAAACTAAAAAGGCAAAGAATTTTAATTTCATAATAAAATTATCAAAATAAATCTTGAATGCCACTGAAGATTACAAGATTAATATACAAGCAGTTAATTTTTTCCTATTTGCATGACTGTGTGTGTGTGGCAGGGAACAAGTATGGCATAAACTTATGGGCCACTTCATTAGATACACCTAGTTTGTCCACCCCGACAGTGGTCCCTTTCTGTTGGTAGGGCTTAATCAAAGTACTTTTTAAACTTAAGTAAATTTTTCAGCTTTTAGATACTGATATTGAGAAATTTCTTGAATGTAGCAGAAAATGCATTTTATTTATTTAAACAAGGTATCAAGTTCAGACAAGCTATGCACTTTTAATGCAACACTCAGTAAAAATCTAAATAAACCAACAATATTATGGTACTAAAACATAAAAACCCTAGGTTTTCAATGGCAATCAATACATAAACACAATTAAAATAGTACCCACATGCTTCACATGTTTTGTATGATCAAATATGGTATGTAATATGATGTCATACAGCATGCTTTAAGAGGTCACGACGAATACACAGAAAGAAGACAGAAAATCCCAGCATTGACACCAATTTGTCACCAACACAGACCACAGAAGTGAATATAAATGAAAGACTACAGGCATTATCCTCATCATTTGAAAGCATTTATAGTTTAGGAGCATGAGCAGATCGTTTCTTCAGTGCAGGGTGGAAACTTTGGCTTCATTGCCACGGCCTGGCCAGTGGTGAATGTTTAAGGCTTTATTTCTCTCCAACATTCATCCTGATGGCTCACAGCATACCAGACAGCAGAGGGAGGACAAAAGCCAACAGCAGAATCACACCACCATGCTTCAGAGAATTGCCAGCAGAGCAGATATTGGTGTTTTCTAGAACAAACAAATAAAATATGTTTGAATAGCGATAACATCAGGGCATCATTGCATTGAGCACTCTCAATTCACAACAACAAAGCACGCCAATGAATAATGTGTTTTTGTTTTACAGTGCACTTCCTGCTGGATGCAGAATGACTCGTGAGTTTTAATTGGCATCTTTTCATGACATTAATGCAAAATCCAATTATGCTGAGACAGACCAACAGATCAGAGACAGCATGAGCCAGAAAGAGAAAGAGACGTGTGATGCAGAGGAGGAGGAAACAAGAGATTGTCACAAAAAAAGAAAAACAAGGATTACGCAAACATGTTTCAACAAAAGAAAACTGCATTGACCTGACAGTCAAAGTCCATAAATGTAAATGTAAATCTTACTCTTTTCCACAGTTAGTCCCGTATTTGTAATAGATTTGTCCTGTTGGATGGTACAGTTGTACATCTTGGGCTGGTCAGCTGCAAAACCTGTCAGAGTCAACACACACGTGTCGCTACTGATTATGGCCTCGCCCCGAATCTTGAAGGTGGGATCCACGGGTTTGGTGCTATTAGTAGTAGCCACCACTTTCTTATCTACTTCATAGGTACATGTCACATTGCCCTGTTTTAATGGGGTGAACTTGCACTCCATCCTTAAGTTTTGATCCTTGGTCAAACAGGCAGTCAGCGAGTTTATGTTTTGAGAGCTGGCCATTCCTACAGGACAGTGAGACACATCATTATTTTTGTGGATGGTCAGATGAAATCCACTAGGCAGTTTTATGAATTCTGTGATAATAAAAACAACAACAACACATATATATATATATATATATATATATATATATATATATATATATATATATATATATATATATATATATATATATATATATATATATATATATATATATACAGAGAGAGAGAGAGAGAGAGAGAGAGAGGAAGTATGCATTTACCACTGTATATAAGAATATGCTGAGAGTATGTGTGTGGCCTTGCAGATAGTAACTAGTACATCTGTTTAGGTAGACATGACTATAATAGGTTATAAGGTGTTATCTTGTGTGTTATAATTATTTATACCATAGGGTGCTTGAATTCTCAAATCTGATTGGTCAGATACTTCAAATTCGTCACTTTGATAGTAACAAATTACTATATGGTGGATGCTCAGTGAGGCAGTCTAGGGCTAATAAAGCATATCATCGTGTCAATATATAGTGATGTTTTCTAAAAGGAGATGACACTTCTCATAAAGAGCTGGGGTATAACCCCGGTGTCCTGGCGAAATTTCCACATCGGCCCTTATCTATCATGGCCACTTAATAATCTCCATCCCTGAATTGGCTATATCACTCTCCTCTCCTCTCCACCAATAGCTGGTGTGTGGTGGGCGTTCTGGCGCGCTATGGCTGCCGTCGCATCATCCAGGTGGATGCCACACACTGGTGGTGGTTGAGGAGATTTCCCCCCATACTATGTAAAGTGCTTTGAGTGTCTAGAAAAGCGCTATATAAATGTAAGGAATTATTATTATTAATTTATTATTTTCTGCCATAAGGTGGTTTCTCAGTGACAAGCCTAATTTTTTTGTCTTAACTTCAAGAGAGACCAATAATACAGATTGGTGATTGACATTTTATAGCTGCTATAACATAAATCATAACAGGAACTGTTACTAACTTGTCTCACGGATGTTCCACAACATGTAATGTAACTATAAATGCTTAAAGGATTGGAGAGTGTCTTCTAGTCTAGCCACATTACACCACCCTGATTAATTTCCTATATTAACACACTTTGCTGTTAGAATGTGGAGAAGCAGAACTGCACATAGTTATATTTCTACACTGTGGCCACAATATGCTTTACGCAATATAACAGAACCAAGAAGTGATTGTGTCGTGCTTAAAGACTGGCCTCCAATCATTTGACCATTTTGTTAATTTGGATGACATTATTTTGTCATCAGTATTGCAAAAGCTTTTTGCAAGTTTGCAATAACTGTTTAATAACCTATACTGCATAGCCCTGTTCTGTAGTATTATTTATGCTTTGTCGTTTTTAACCTGTTGATGGGCTGAAGTATAGATGCAAATGTGTTATTACCCAGCAGACAGAATGAAGCGAGGATGCTGTAGTACATCTTTTTTTTTTTTTTTTACTTCGGAAACCTGGAGAGGAAGCACAACAAGGCACTCAGATCAATACAGCCTGATTGCATTGAAACACCAAGGGAGACCATGTACACAAAACAGCACAAAAGCCGGACGTTGGCAGAAGTGTAGTGTCACTCTGAGCTGATTTGTTTTCTCACAGATTCAGGAATGTTCCTGAAGGCGTTTGGATAAAGGAAGGCGTTTGCGACCAAACCTGCAACGCATTGTGTGACTTCGAAGTAGCATGGGTTGTATGGGTGTTGTATGGGTGGGGTCGCCCAAGGCTCCAGAGTCTGTATGTAAACTACATCAATTACATTTCAGTAGCATTTTTATTTTGCAGTCGTCTTTCTTTCTTTACCACATAGAATGACAAACATATGAAAAACAATATGACAAGGTATTTAAAAGAGTGAATACTTGGCGAGTAGTGTATGGATTTACAGTCGTCACTAAGCTCCTACATGTTTTCATTTTTCATGACTGAACTTGCCCGCATTCCTCAGAACCAAACTTGCAACTGTTCAGATGGAATTAAAGAAAATGCTAATAAAAGGGAGCAAAAAGGCTGAAAATGCTAACAGAATCTGTCGGAATTCGTAATATCTGATGTGTACATCACCAAATAACGGCCCCTAAGCATAACATTATGGTAAAGTAAAAGGGAAAAGTATAGGAGTGAGGGCGCCGCATTCTCAGATGACCTGCCATAGGACGCTACGCAGTTTAATTAGTTATCTATTATTACACCTATTCTACATTACTTTTCGAGATTTGCTGTTTTGGTAAATGAGGTACACACGTATTCTTACCGTTTATTTCCTGTGTCAGATGTTGGAGGTGTTAGAGGAGAAGCCGTGGTCCTTCCCGTGCCTGACTTGTGACAGTGCTGTAACGGAGATGCGCGCGGCATAAATAAGCGCGTGCGTAACGCGCTGTGTCATCGTACAGAAACACCGAGCCGCACCTCCCGAGCTCCCCCGCCTTTCCCACAATCTCCCTCGTTTTTTCATCTCCTTGTGCAGTCATATTCAGCCAGAATACACCAGTGTATCAGACACAACCCTTAAAGCAAAGCAGCAATGCATAAACGGATACCGTTATTCTACCTCATAATCCTACATGGAGCATATCTGGAAATTATGCTGTACGCATATCTTCATGAGACTCCTCCACTGTCCCCTTATATGGCAACATTTTTGTTTTTCAGTCACCTCGTGATTTCAGATTCATGATATCCTCATGGATGTAGCACATGTCTCTTAGTTCCCTTTGCAAGGTTACTTCTGTGAGAAACATGCACTCAGCATCATCACTGTGTGTCATCCTGTGAAAACTCTTCGCATGGTGAAATGTTTCTGCTACATTCTCACCTAAGTTCTGTAACATAGGACAGGTCTTCTTAGACTGAAATGTTTCTCTTTTGCACATCACAGGTAAGGGTCTAGCCCTTACCTTATTCTGAAGTCTGGTTACACCCAAAAGTGAAAAAGCAGAAAATTGCATTTAATGAATTCACACACCAACTTTGTCTAAATGCAACCATCTATTGGTTTAATTTGCATTTAATTTAGTAATACACAAAATATAAAATAATAAAATATGACCATGAGGCCTACAGTATGTCTATCTTTATAATCACCTTCATTCATAACATGCATATTTTTTTCATATGCATTTGTTTAACTGGTTCCTTTGCTGAAAGTCTAGGCAGGTTTAGAAAGATAATGAAAGCATTTTTACATTGTTGTGTGGAAATATATTTGTTTTATTATAAAGGGTGTTGCAGCATGTTTTAGGCAGAAATCCCAGTTGGGTTTAAATCCAAATTTTCTATTGTTTTTGGTTGTTCAAGTTCAAGTTCAAGTTCAGTTTATTTGTATAGCGCTTTTAACAATGGACATTGTCCCAAAGCAGCTTTACAGAAGTATATAAATTCAGAACATAGATTTTAAATTTATGAATTTATCCCCAATGAGCAAGCCAGTGGCGACGGTGGCAAGGAAAAACTCCCTGAGATGATATAAGGAAGAAACCTTGAGAGGAACCAGACTCAAAAGGGAACCCATCCTCATCTGGGTAACACCGGATAGTGCAATTATAAATAAATAAATCCCTTCAAAAAATGTGCCAGTACAACACGGTCAGATAGCAGTTGTGAGACCATGAAAAATTCATTACAGTTTTTATATGAAGTCTGTTTTGTTGAACTTCACCACTGTAATCTCAATGATCTTTAGGCTGCACCATGTGGGGCCATCCTCAGCAGCATCATGTGACTTCCAATTGATGAGGTCTCCAACCAGAAGTAGGGCATCAGGATGGATCGGGCAGGTCCAGAGAGCAGAAGGGGTCGGGATCACTGGCATCTCAGGAGTATCATGTGAAGCTCGACAGAAGGGGAGGGAGGGAGAGCGAGAGAGAGAGAGAGAGAGAGAGAGAGAGAGAGAGAGAGAGAGAGAGAGAGAGAGAGAGAGAGAGATCATTAGGTATGCTTATTGTCCCGTAATGGTTAAGGACAATGTACTTTGCGTAAGTGAAAGCAAGTACTCTGGCAAGACTAGCTTATGACAGGATAACTAAAAGGGAGAGCCAGAGGGTAACACAGACATGAGGGTTCCCTGGGACAAGGCGGCCAGCCACCCCACCACCAACAAACCTTGGTGGATGCCTGA
This sequence comes from Cranoglanis bouderius, assembly GCA_023630585.1. Lineage (NCBI taxonomy): Eukaryota > Metazoa > Chordata > Actinopteri > Siluriformes > Cranoglanididae > Cranoglanis > Cranoglanis bouderius. The sequence continues at coordinate 7,843,794 of CM042565.1, read as the reverse complement.
AGGTGGGGGGGTGACAGCATCCAGACATCCCAGTTCACCACAACACACTATGCCCGTGAGACCTCTAGATCTGCTCCTTTACCTAAGGAAAAAAACTATTCACGAAAGGCTTGATTAAACAAATATGTTTTGAGCCTGGACTTAAACACTGAGACTGTGTCTGAGTCCCGAACACTAATTGGAAGGCTGTTCCATAACTGTGGGGCTTTGTAAGAGAAAACTCTTCCCCCTGCTGCAGCCTTCACTATTCGAGGTACTATTCGAAGCCATTTAGCGCTTTATAAGTCAATAGTAGTATTTTATAATCAATGCGGAATTTCACTGGGAGCCAGTGCAGTGTGGATAAGATAGGGGTGATGTGGTCATATCTTCTAGTTCTAGTAAGGACTCTTGCAGCTGCATTCGGGACTAACTGGAGTTTGTTTATGCTCCTACTGGAACATCCAGACAGTAAGGCATTACAATAATCCAACCTAGAGGTGACGAAAGCATGCACTAATTTTTCTGCATCATGTAGTGACAATATATTTCTTATCTTAGCAATATTTCTGAGGTGAAAGAAGGCTATCCTAGTAATATTACTTACATGGGCGTCAAAGGAAAGACTGGAGTCAATGATCACACCAAGGTCTTTTACTGCTGCACATGATGAAACAGAAAGGCCATCCAGAGTTACTATGTAATCAGAAAACTTACTTCTAGCTGCATGTGGTCCTAGTATAAGTACTTCTGTCTTGTCAGAATTTAGTAAGAGGAAGTTAATGAGCATCCACTGTCTAATGTTCTTTACACATTCCTCGACTTTATTAAACTGGTGTCTGTCATCTGGCTTTGCTGAAACATACAACTGCGTGTCATCAGCATAACAGTGGAAGCTAATTCCATGTTTACGAATAATTTGACCCAGAGGTAACATATATAAAGAAAAGAGCAGTGGGCCTAAAACAGAACCTTGTGGAACACCAAACTTTACCTCAGTATGCAGTATGTTGTTTGCCAGAACCAGACATTCAAGTCGTTATCCTAGACTGCCACATACATATATACAGTATAAACCATTTTCTGAACATAGATTATAGGGTGCATATGTAAAGACAATATTTTCTGTCTTTCTCAAAATTGCTCAAAATTACATGAATTTGTTTATGTATCCAGCCAACATAAATATTGCAGACAGCTGGATAGTTGGCCCTTATGGAGCCTAAATGAACTCTACATAAGCCTTATCTGAACTATATAATAAGACATCCACCCTGAAATGTTTTGCACATATTGTAAATTGTCCCACATTGTGGCTTCTTGAGCCCAAATACAACCCACTTTCATGTGGCTGTGAATGAATTAAAGTACCCTAAATAGCCCATTATTTGGGTTCCCAACCATGTGGGTATCAAATAAAGATGTTTACTGGGGCATAAATTTATTAATCAGAGGAGTTTTAGTACTAATATTAGTTCTCAGAGACAGTGTAACACCACAATGCTACATCAGTCAAATCTTAAGAGTAACCCACTAATGTATGCAAACAATTATTAGTATAAAATATAATTTGGTTTCTGGACTATATTAGAAGGTAATGTTATATCACGTCACTGAGGTCCTGAGGAGTCCAATAAGGTTTCAGCATTGAAGACAGAATTTATTATTTTTCTATTTGCATTTGCTGTTCAAACTATCAGTCATATGCAGAAGATACCTTAAAAGGAATTGGTAAACATGCAGTGCAGCAATGCAATCAAATAAGATCTACCGCAACTCAAAATCACCATAGATCTTTTTTTTTTTTCAGTGACTGAATAATCCAAATTCATCTGAACACACTTTTTGCACTTTTCCTTTTCATTATTAGAAGCGTTATAATTTCTTAAAGTATATGTATATATTAATGTCATGCACCTTGCAACTGATCAGTTAAACTGTTTTCTGTATACTCACACAGGGTTGTGTAAAATGTTTTAAGCTTGCCCTGACTTCTTGTTTATAGCTCTATAGCTTGAGTGTGTGTAAGCTATAAGCTTATCACTCTCTATCAGATTGCATAGCCACAGTAAACATCTGATAAATTTTTTCCTGTTAGTGAATGGCTCCAGGAAACTAATGATGTAGTTCTATTGTATTCTATTGTATAGGTTAACGGTAATAATATAGGCACACACTAAACACACACACACACACACACACACACACACACACACACACACACACACACACACACACACACTAAAAACAGTGTGGTGCAGTGTTACCAACAAACTCATTAACGTCAGCCTACCTGCTATCTAGCATTTGCAGGTGCTGAATAAATGTACATAAACTGCACAACATACTAGCTGTAGTCTCTGTTGTGAATGCCGAATTCGGTTTCATCCTTGTCCTTGATAGGCTTAGGATTTGTATCATGAATTTTAGTCTTCTTTGAAATATTACTTGAAAAAAATATGATATTTACCGACTACCCATAACACCACGCGGCCTACAAACATGGCTGCCAAGGACTCCAACTCCCATCACACACGTTCGAACTGATTACTGTTCACAAACACCTGGACTCAATCACACAGCCACGGTACTTACGGACTCACATCCCACTCACCCACTGTGAAGTATACGCTCTGTGTTTATGTATCAGTTGTTACCAAGCCTTGTATTGAGTCATGGTCTTTTCTGATTTTGATCTTGTTTCTGGTTTCCTAATTTTTGCTCTTTGCCTAGCCCAGTTTATGCTGTTTGCAGATCGCCTGACCTTTGCCTGTTCTCTGACCCTGTTTTTGTTTACATTTTGGATCTGTCTGCAAGTCTTTATAAATCAAGCTATTGTTTACCTGCATCTGCGTCTGTATCTGCTGCCTGACAGTATTCTTGTCTGCTTGCTATATGCTATTTTTAATTGCCAAATGTGAGGACAGCATCTATGCTTTCGAGTCTTGATTGCCTATTACATGCTTCATGAGGAATCTATTGTCCAAATGATACCTTTCCTACATCACATTTTCTCAGTATTAATGAAAAATATTTTCTCATATATAATATAATCTTAAACTAATAATATGTGGATTTTAAAATGTGTTGTTTAAATGTTGTAAAAAGATATAATTATTGTGGTGAAATTCTTTGTTAGGAGACATTTATTTAACATTTATTCATTTATTCATTGCTTTGCAAAGTTTGCCAGTATGGAGATGCCTTTAGGACAGATAGAGGAGTTTAAGTATTCTGATTTCTCGGTAAAATGACAAGCAGCATTTTTTGAGAAAGAGAGAGAAAATGAGATATTGATGAGGGAACTACAGTTTATCATTGCTATAAAGAGGAACTAAATATCTAATGGACGTTCTACAACATTAAATCTAAAACATAAAAAAGCACAACTGTAATCATTGGTAAATCCTGAGTTGTGCTGTTGTATGAAAATAATCCTCTTTGGGGTGGTAACGATGGTATCACACCACCCCTGTGTGGAATATTTTCACATACCCATATACTCCCATACTCTGTACGATTTAAATTGCTCTGAAATACTAAGTATCTCATAAGCTGATGTTCCATTGATTTGCTCCATATAGTTCAATAGAGTTATTATTACACCTAGTGGTCAACTGCAAGAAGTGCTAAGAGAGGTCCATTGGGGCACGAATCATGCTGCACCCTGTTTGGGGAAGGATCAGCAGACAGACAGTTACGAACATGGATGCCAGATTGGGCTATTGTAAAACAAAAACCAAAAAAAAACAAAACTTGGTGGCCACCAAGATCTTGTTTTATAACAAATCATCAGAATTAAATCTAATATATTTCTACAAAAAAGGCAAAGTGTATGTCTATGATGCATTGTGGTGTTTTCCATGAAGCACATGGAGCCCCATCATGAGTTCAACGTGTTTTTTACTGTATGAACCAAACCTGCAAATTCTCATGGCTGTCTCCTCACATATGCTGTCATACTGATAACACTCAACTGACCCTTACTGGTTACCTTCTGGTACCATTATGCCACTTCACAATCCCAGTCACAATCTCCCCTGGTTTAATGTTCTCTAAATTACATCAAACCGTATACAGTATCAACATAAAGCTCTTAAAACAGTATTCAGTACCACATAAACATACATAACTTCTTTCTGTCCACCTTAAGTTAAGTTAGTACTTTTTTACTACCCAAACACACAACATATTAACATAAGATGGGACTACAAATAGACAGATTTACCGTTTTTTTTTTTTTTTTAGACCTACCATTTCAGCACATAGTCGTCCAACATTTTGGGAACATTTGTGTAATTATCTGTTCTTGGGCAACTAGAATTTTGTTCTGACACCACTGCAGGTGGTGGTGATGGTGGTGTGATGACAGGATTGTCTTGGGCTGGTTGAGCACTCTCCTCAGCACCAGTATCATTTTCTGGCTCTGTGATAAAAGCAGTTTGTGCAGCAGAGGAAGTTCTGTCCCGTCTGAGGTGTAATCTTTTCCTCCTGTACTTGGTCCCTTTTGGTGCAGTAGTGTCATATGCCCTTGGCTGTTCTCTTATGTTTACCACTGTCGCAGGTTGCCATCCTTTGACTGTCTCCATGCATGCCTTGTTACCAACTGCAAAAGGAGAAAGTTGTTTTGCAGAAGTGTTGTAAGCGTTCTACAGCTACTTATGGGAGCTGAAGACACTTCCTATCAGTAGCTGTGGAGGTGAGTATTCAGTCCTGTGATGGGAGTATTTCTCAGTGTTAAGAGTACCAGATGTAGATCGTAACCAGACTATGATGTGGCCTTGAATATTTTCTTTACACTCTGAATGCGTCGCTTCATCATCCCATTGGACTGGGGAAATCCTTGTCTTGAGTGGGTGATTTTGAAGCTCCACTGTCTTGCAAACTGTGTCATCTCTGCTGTGGCAAAGGGGACATGGTCAGAATCAGTTCCTCTGGGATACTGTGTTCATTCTTTCACTCATGCTTCACACTTTCATTCATGCCTGCACTACCTCCCACACACTGGTCAACTCACTGACAGCTCATAGACACTCATGGACAATCTATTCACAAGTTTCTGTCACTTTTGGGCATGTTGCAATATTTCAAAGGACACTATTACCACTTTTATGCTGGACTCAGCCCAGTCTCTGTGTAATATATTGATCATATTTGTTACACATTACATATACAACTACTACTAATTTATTGTGATTTTGAAATGCTTCAGAGATGCTTCATCTGCTTATTATACGCTCCTGTCTATAGATGACTGCTCAGACACTGCACATTGCATACAGCTACTATTTATTTTATTACCTTTTGCACTCTTGTTCACATATTGCCCCAGATAGCAAAATTTGTCTGGCCCACTTGTGGGCCACATAGCCTACTTGCTTTAGGCCTGGCCCAGTATACGCCTGGGTCCTCGGCCCAGATCTGGCCCATGCACTACTGTGAATAGAAATTATAAGTGTGACCTGGATTTGGCCCAGACATTATTAAATTACCACATTCATTTTTTCATAATTCATAATTCATTCATTCATTCAAAATGGTCATATTCAAATAAAATGACAACAATAAAGCTTAAATGAATGATTTTTTTAATAAGTTCAACTTATAACAACAACGCATACACAACAGTGACATAAATGAACAAAACAAAAACGTGAATTTAACATGTAGAACAGATTATTTTTTTTATCAGTTAGAATGTAATGTAATGTGTGTATATCAACGCCAAGCTACTGCTTGTTACTCCTCCGACAAAGATGATTCATACGAACCAGTTGTTTTAATCACTCGTTGAAAATGATGAATTGAATTTGAAACATCAAATAATTGATGTATTTGAAACATCAAATAATACAAATGCAAAATTCAACTTTCTCATGAATATGATATAGTGCAGTGCATAATCAGCAGTTTTTCTAATAAAGACAAGGTATTTAAATTTAATGAATGTTAAGAGACACATATCAAGCTGTGTGGGTTTTCTGATGTTATGTTCTCGTCGCCATCACACATACTGTTATAAAGTTATAAAAACATTTTCTTCTTGTCAGTTTAAACATCAAACAATACTATAGACTGAAATTACTAAATTAAATTACTTAGCTTATTCAGCTGAAATGATTCCTCTTGAAAATGAAGACTCCACTGCAGACTAGAGGATCCTAACTGATTTAACCGCCAAATCTTTTTCTTTCTTTTTTTTCAGGCGGCACAATTTTTTTTTCAGGCGGCTGAGTTCCTTAATTCTAGATGTGGCCCAAATGTGACGTAATGAACTCGGGTCGAGAGTAGATACACACAGCTACACCGAGTATGGATCTGCTGCAAGTACACCTGATTGAAGCCAAGATTGGCCCACATAGGAAAAACTGTCTGTCAGCCAGAAGTTGTGTGAACAGTCGTCAGGGCTCTGGCCAATTATCTTTTCACCGAAGCTGGCATTGAGGCGACAGTGGCGCATTTCTACCGGAATCGGCCCAAATGTGCTTGCTGTCTGGGTGTGGCTGCAGATATTCCACATATTCCACCTACACACTCATTAGGCATACATACCAGTTCCCTAATGTATTCTTCATATTTTGTGTGTGTGTAAATATATATATATATATTAGGGCTGCACGATATACCGGTACTACGGTAGTATCGCGATACTAAAGCTTCAAAATACTGCCGCAGTGTGGCAGTTAATACTATTTTCACTAAAACAACACATCTCACTGCTTTTGCAGAATACACAAAGGTTAGTGACACTTCATTTAACCTAAATTCTTTACCTTTAAAGATTTCTTGTTTGCTACCAAGTGAGCTAACATTACGCTAACCACTGTGTGTAAATAATAAAATTAACCGTGTTTGCTAGTGATTTTAGTATGCTAACCGCTGTTAGCATACTAAAATCAGGGTTCATTCAAGGTGCTTGAAGTGCTTGAATCTGGCGTTTTGAAATGTAGGTACTGGAAAACCTTGAAAATAGCCATTTTCTATCTAGTGGTGCTTAAAATGTGCTTGAATTCTAAAAAGTCAATCAAATCGCTAAATAACTTTAAAGTGTTTATTTTCGATAGAACACGAATACAATCCTTTCACATAAAATATGACAGCCCCTCCCCCTCCTCCCGCTATTCACTCACTCAGTTTAACAGAGACAGCTTCGAGAGACTCTTTGGGCAAACCTTTAACTACATTCCGTAGAAGACAATCGCCAGTACTGGCCTGTGAGGTCCTGCTTTCCCCCCAGAGACACATCTCTCTCTGCAGCTACTCTGTTCAGTGAGTGGCAGAGAGGAAAAGCACATTCATTTGCTTCTAACTTTCTTTCTGAGTGATCATTTTACATGTAAATATAGCCAAAATCACAGCACAGCCATTGTCTTTAACTTATGTGTATGATGATTTTGTCAGAGGACGTCGCGGTTATAATGTAAAATCAGGATTTTAGCAGTGCAGAGCAACAGCTTGGAAATGGCTTGGAAGTGACTGCTGGTTAACATATAGTCTCTTAATGGGCTGCGTCTCAGTCACTATTTCATACTCGTTCCATTGTCTGACAACAGAAACAGAAAAAATATGTATAGTAAATGAGAACAGCTTTATTGGGAATTCGGTTGTATTAAAATACAGCATGTGAGCACATCCCTTGTATAGTGCTTGAAAACCAAAATAATCGTGCTTGAAAAGTCCTTGAAAGCCCTGGAATTTCATTATAAAGCATCTGTACAAACCCTATAAATTGTGTTTGATAGTAAGCAAGCCAACATTCCCAATTTTATGATTTGTTTTGGAGTCCGTTTCCAAATCCAGTTATTTATTCCTAATGATGTGTTAATTCTTAGTACTCTGAGGACAATTTCCATTTGTGTGATTTCATTGCTGTAGGGAATAATAGTTGAAATAAGTGACACTTATTATTGAGTTAGTTGCTCACCAATTGTATGATTGTTCTTGAGTTTTTCCAATAGCCAGTCATTCATTCTCATTAATAAATAAAAAAAAAAAAGTATTGAGATGAAAATTTGGTTTGTCTGTTTATGTTTATATCTATGTAGTTCTGTAAATATGGTTCATTTTGTAATGAAAAATGTTTGTATGTCATTAAAGAAAGGAGCATATTACGTAAGAGACCGCTTTTCATACAAAATACACAATGAAGGCTGCTGGGTTTTGCTGCAAAAATAAGAAGCAATTACGACAGTCAAAGGCTCCAGAAGAACTGTGTCTGGTTCAACAAAACTTACCAACTAATTTCCTTATAAAACTGCACAAATTGTAAAACTTTTGCACAGTACTGCTGTATATATATATATATAACCTGTTTCACCCTCTTTCTTCTACTCTTTCCCCCTTATCTTCTTTTGTATATTTTTGGATTGTATTGTAGAGTACCTGAGGCTCACAACAAGCATTTCGATGTACAACTGTCCCTGACATTTTGTTCCCATGACAAATAAACTTGAAACTCATGCAAACACATGGTTTTGAGCTTTCCTATGACTGCACCTGGACTTTAGTTGTTAATTTGCAGACATCTGGATATTTGGAGTAGTGATCTTTAATGATCAAGTAAAACCGGCTATCATAGTAAAATATTTCACTGCCCACTTTCAGCCATGGTGCCTCAGGGACTGCATGTGGCATGAGTGGTTGTTCATGGTTGCTTGGCAGCAGCTCTTGATAGAGAACACATGATTGCACCATCATCTGTACAGAATTTCTGAGTTCAGACCAATAAATTAGCTCTCTGGGATGGGCTAATGACTTTTGAATGCCTTTGTGAGCTAGAAGAAGAGCAAAAAATTATGCATTTGTTAAACATGCATTTGTCAAACAGCATGTCTTTCAGAGGTCAATATGACTGAACCAGAAGTGGTGCATTACTCTTTCTTTGTGGCCATCCAGCATGGTGCAGGTGTTTCAAGAGAGACAGTATTATCCTTATCTGTTTTAGTTGCTTATTTCAACAATGATATGATTTCAACAATGATATGATTTCAACAATGATATGATTTCAACAATGATATGATGTCACCATCCAATGCTTAAAGCGATTCAAGGGCATGAACCACTCTTGCACTGCCTCAGTCAACGCCCTCAGTAGTCGGTTCACTTGGCACTGCCCTAGACAGGTGTGTATACAATACTTATACCATATTTCTGGATCCGAAGTCTTGCAGGTGCATTGCCAATTTCGACTGACGAAACCTCAGAAGCGCAAAGACTATTGCAAGAAGCGCTTTCTCTATCTGAGCCTAATTCTGCTCTCTATTGGACAATTCTTGTGAAGCATAGGCTACATTTAACATAGAAGTGCATATAACAAACAAACAGAGACAACAGCTGTGATCTCTCTAGCACAGCAAATCTCCAATGCTTTGTCAAGTGAGTGTCAACTTGTTACGACCCGTAGGGTGAAGGAGATTAGCAGGATGCACTTGCAGGGAAAAGTGTTCAGTTTATTAGGAACATAAAAGAAACAAAACCTTCAAATGAAATGGGACAGTCCATCAAAAAGCCACAAATAACCAAGGCAAAATTCCCAAACAGGTTAGACATGTCTTAGGACACTTACAGTGCAAAAGTCCAGGAAATTCTGAAGCCGGAATCCAAAAACCCGGGAACGCCGGGCAAACAAAAACACACAAAAAACCGGAGGAACCAGGGAACGCCTGGTTAACAAAAAACATTGGAGTTAAACTATACTAATATTAAACTAGGTGATCTGGAAATCACGAGAAAAGAGCTACGGAACAAATCGCAATGAGAAAAGAGCTAAGGAACAAATCACACGGTACTAGAAAGGTGATCTGGAAATTAAGGGAACAAATCGCACGGTTAAACACATCTAAAGCTATTACTAAACTAATACTCCGCCCCGAAGCGGAGACGGAGTGGCGTATTTAAACTCAAGTCAATCACATGTCCAAATCAATAACAGCTGAACCCACTACATGAACAAATGAGGAGGCGTAGACATGACACGAACCAAAACAAACGCACATGGCAAAAGTAAACAAAACGTGAGTCCATGAATGAAACGTCCATCGGAGAGTTTTTGAATGGTGCTGGAATGTGTGCAATGGAATGCGGAAGTATGCCACTCGCTCCTCCTTGTTGAGTAGTTTTGCCTAGAGAAGGGAAAACCTAACACAACTGAGTCGGAGACGGATGCAAATGCAGTTTAGAATTTTATTAGAAAAACTGGCAAACAAATACTAAACGTGAAGCAAACTCGTAATTAGGAGCAGGCAAACGGTCAGGAGATCAGCAAACAACAATACAAGGGGGCAAACTACAATTTCTGTTTATAAAGGCTGTGAGGGTGATTGGAAACAGGTGCGTGTGAACGTGCCAGTGGGGTGCTGGGGATTGCAGTCCTTGGCAGCCACGTTTGTAAGCCGCAGTGTGTTCTGGGAAGTGGAGTCTCTGGTGGATTCTGGTGGATTCTGGTGGATTTTTTTTCTTTCAGGTTTTTTTAATCTAAACCATTCACAGAAAAGTACCACCTAAGTCTCTAAGTCACCACCTAAGTTTGCATAGTGGTGGTGGTGGACTAAACTGCTCCATTTTATATTTGGAATAGTCTGCTAATTGTTAGTAACTGAAAGACTAACTGTTTTACTCACTCAGTGCAGGATGTTTACTGAAATAAGGATCCTCTCAGTGTCACTTTCTTTTGGACAAGTGTCTGCTCCTCATCTCATGGAATGGATATTTCTACACCCTATTACATGTTAGTCATTCCTTTTTTAGTAGCAGAGCCATCTCATTTATGGTACTCCTAAGGGGCATGTTCGTACACAACATTTCAGTGATCTGCTCCTTCTTGTAGCTCTTTTCATGTTACAGTGTATAAACCTTGAATGAGATCTGCAGGTCTATAGCTGCCCACATTTGACACATGTGCATCTGTGTTCTGCTTCAGAGAATTGTGGGGATGGCCCCACATGCTGCAGCCTAAAGATCATTGAGATTACTGAGGATGGTACCACTTAAAAACCTTAAATATGGCTTTGGACCTCAATTCATATGAACAGTTATGCTGTGATGGCTACGACTACAATTGCCACAAACAGTTTTGCACTCAAGTCTCCATCAGTAAACAGTGGAAAAGTTAAACAAAACAGACTTCATGTAAAAACTGTAATGAATTTACCTGGTTACACAATTGGACCATTTGACCATGTAGTATTAGCACATTTATAGAAGGGATTTATTTATAATCATACTATCCGGTGTCACCCAGATGAATCTTTTGAGTCTGGTTCCTCTCAAGGTGTTAGGATTCCCCCTTGCACTGATCGCTGAAGCGTGCGAGTAGCTCACTTCCGGATTCAGTGACTTTCGCTTTGTTTATTTCTACACGTGTGTTTTGTTTTGGTTCGTGTCTTGTCTCCATTCCTGTGTTATCATTGGTTGTGTCCTAATATGTCTCAGGTGTCCTGTGTTAACATCTCATTGTGTTCGTGTATTTAAACCCCCGTGTTTCTTTGTATCATTGCGAAGTATTAGCTCAGTTACCTTGTGGTCTGTCTTGTACCAAGCCGTTTGACTTTGTTTCGTGTTTCCTGGTTTTGATCCTGTTTCTGATCCTGTTTCTGCCTCGTGTTTCCAATTCTTGCCTAGCCTAGTTCATGCCGATCGCCTGACCCACGCCTGTTTCCTGACTACGCTCTTGTTTTATGATTTGGATCACTGGTGTTCTGATTATTTTGACTATTCCTAATAAAAGGACTTTTACCTGCACTTGCATCCGTCTATCGCCGCATTACCTAACAGAATACTTCGCCCCACAATGGATACATTGTACATACAGCAGGAAAGTGGAAGAAACGTCACGCCGGAGCCTATGTACCGGTGTTTGATTCCATTCTTTTTTCACAGTGGACTCATGTATCTCCCAGAGGCATATGATGGATTTTCTGTTTACCCCCAGTGTTTTTTGTTGCAGTGCCAACTTTATTTTCTTAGCCTGGAAGACCCCAAACCCGACGAGAAGCAGTGGTTGGGGTTCCTATTGTCACGACTCGTAGGCTCAGCTGGCCAGTGGGCGGAGCTTCACCTTGCCACAGGATCTAGTGAGCTATGTACCCTGTCACGTTTTGTTGGACTGTTAGTAAAAGTGTTCGGGAGTCCTGATTTTGTTCCCAACCTTAAAAATTTCTTGGGGAGGGACAGCCTGTCTGATAGACCCAGCCTGCCGTTCACCATGTACTACGAGAGGGAGCTGGCCAACGTGGCGGCCTACACCTCTCAGCCTCAGCCCCAGGTCGACAAGGCACCACTGACCCAGACGTGCACGACCGAGGGCTGCAGCAGACAGGCCAAGCTATGGTGTCCCACATGTGTGGAACATGGGATACAGGGCTCATACTTCTGCTCCCAGGAGTGTTTCAAGGGCAGCTGGCGTGCCCACAAACGGCTCCACAAGAGAGCAAACCCCGAGCTCCAGCCTGAGACCAACAAGAAGGTCTCCCCTGCAGAGCTCCAACCGGAGGTCAACCTGGCGACCTCCAACCCGGAGCTCCAGCCCGAGACCCACGAGGTGGTCTCAGCTGCGGAGCTCCACCCAGAGGTCAACATGGCGACCTCAACCCCAAAGCTCCAGCCGGAGACCCAGCAGATGGTCTCCCCTGCGGAGCTCCAGTCAGAGGTCAATGTGGCGACCTCAACCCCAGAGCTCCAGCCGGAGACCCAGCAGATGGGCTCCCCTGCAGAGCTCCAGCCAGAGGTCAATGTGGCGACCTCCTCTCAAGCCATGTTCCTGCCGGAGGTCCACGGGGCGACCTCCTCTCAAGCCATGTTCCTGCCGGAGGTCCACGGGGCGACCTCTCCTGAGATCAAGCCTGAGACCCATGAGATGGTTTCACCTGCAGAGCTAACGCCAGAGGTCAACGTGGCGACCTCAGAGACCGAGCTCCTGCCTGAGACACACGAGGTGATCTCATCTTCAGAGCTCCTGCTGGAGGTCACCAATGCAACCTCCTCTCCTGAGCTTCAGCCAGAGACCCACGAGATGGTCTATCCTGCAGAGCTCAAGCTGGAGGTCAACCAGGCGACCTCCTCTCCAGAGCTCCAGCTGGAGGTCAACCAGGCAACCTCCTCTCCAGAGCTCCAGCTCGAGGTCAACAAGGCAACCTCCTCTCCAGAGCCAAAGCCAAGTTCCCGCCCGAGGCTGACCAGGTGGCCTCCAAGGCCAAGTTCCTGCCCGAGGCCGACCAAGCGGCCTACCATGCACCGCTCACGCCAGAGACCGACCAGGCGGCCTCCAAAGCCAAGTTCCTGCCAGAGGCCGACCAGGCAGCCCACCATGCTCCACTCATGTCTGAGGCTGACGAGACAGCCTCCAAAGCCAAGTTCCTGCCAGAGGCCGACCAGGCGGCCCGCCATGCTCCGCTCATGCCAAAGGCCGACGAGACGGCCCACCATGCTCCGCTCACGCCTGAGGCCGACGAGATGGCCCACCATGCTCCGCTCACGCCAGAGGCCGACCAGGCGGCCTCCAAAGCCAAGTTCCTCCTGTTACGATTCCCCCTCGCGCTGATTGCCGAAGTGTGCGAGCAGCTCACTTCCGGATTTAGTGACTTTCGCTTTGTTTATTTCTACATGTGTGTTTTGTTTTGGTTTGTGTCTTGTCTCCACCCGTGTTATCATTGGATGTGTCCTAGTATGTCTCAGGTGTCCTGTGTTAACCTCTCATTGTGTTCGTGTATTTAAACCCCCGAGTTTCTTTGTATCATTGCGAAGTATTAACTCCGTTACCTTGTGTTGTGTCTCGTACCAAGCCGTTTGACTTTGTTTCGTGTTTCCTGGTTTTGATACTTTTTCTGATCCTGTTTCCGCCTCGTGTTTCCGATTCATGCCTAGCCTAGTTCATGCTGTTTGCCGATCGCCTAACCTACACCTGTTGACTACGCGCTTGTTTTATGATTTGGATCACTGGTGTTCCGATTATTTTGACTATTCCTAATAAAAGGACTTTTACCTGCACTTGCATCCGCCTATCGCCGCATTACCTAACACAAGGTGTCTTCCTCATAGCGTCTCAGGGAGTTTTTCATTCTGTAAAGCTGCTTTGGGGCAATGTCCATTGTTAAAAGCACTATACAAATAAAACTGAATTGAATTGAACTTAAAATTGCATTTCTGCTGTTATTAGTTTAATAGATACTATAATTAGGTGTACATTTTTGTTATTTCTGCCACTCTGATTGATCTATGCATTACACTTACAGTAAAAGTCCACCCTGAATAACTTGCATATAAATATTTATAATAAATGTGTTCTTCAGTTGTGCAAAAGATTTATCATTAAATTCTGAATTGACTTTGTTAATGGCTCCCTACATTACCCACAATGCCATTTGACTCCCTGTTGTGCCAGTGGGAATTAGTCCTTGCTTCATCTCTAACCAATGAGAACGATAAAGCAACAATTGAGTCCTTTAGTGTGCCTAGTTCTCTCACCTCCTCATCTGTACACTCTGCTCAATCAGATCAGGTTATAATGCTTCAGCTGTCATGCTAATATCACCATCAACACCATTGTGCATGCTATGTAATAGATTGCTAACTAGCCAAGCCGAACACTGCCGTAATTCAGCGTGACTGTGCTATATAGCTGTACTGTGAAATGGAGTGAGAAAAGAAACTCTTGCTCTTTAGTATTTAGGAACTAACAGTGGAGCCTTACTGTTTTCACTTCGATATTTGAGATTGCTGAAATCTTTTCTCCTACTAAACTCCATTGTAACTGTGCTAGCAGTCTCCACCTGTGATGTCAGCATGGCAGACAACTGCTATCTTCTAACAAAAATGATGAAAATACAGCAGCAACCAACAAATTAGCACCAGAATCGTTAAGCACATCAAAAATATTTCAATTTAAACATATTTAAAGTGTTTTAGGGTGGAGTTTTCATACAGATATATTTTGTTTGTTTCGCACCCACACTGCAGCAGGATTTCATTAAGCAGATGATAACAGGACACAATCTACGTTCCTTTATTTCTCACTGCATTCCAATACATAGACTTTGGGAAGGCGAGGAAGGGAAGGAAGTGCAACAGAAAATGTCTACACAAACAGACTTACTGGAGTTTGTATATAGGCAGACACTTGATTTTGTGCAAAAGATCTAAAACCAGCAGAACATTGTATGGTGTAAGCATTGCACATAAGACAGTCCCCCCCCCCCCCCCCCAAAAAAAAAAAAAAAAAGCATCCCTAGTTCTGTTAAACCCCAGAAGAATCCTGAGACAATGATGGCTCGTGCAGAACTTCCCAGCCATTTTTAGGTCACAATGTCATACTAAATTTGACTAAATGAACCCTCTCTCAAGCATTTGCTTAAGTGTAGCACATCTTCTCTTGCATTAACCCTAATTCTAGTCTAGGTTCGTTCCTAGAGCATGATCTTTATAATACTACTTGCAAACATAATGCAGCAGCTTCTGTAGTGACATAAATGTGGCAAAAAAGCATGTGCAAAAAATGCATTTGAATGCAATAGCAGTTCAATGTGCATGGCCGCATAGTGGAAGACGTAACTCTTACAATTATACATTAATAATTTATTGCATTGTGTATAATATATTAATAACTAGTTATGATAAGTAAGAGCATTGCTGCTCCTAGGTGGTGGGGGTGCTGTCCTATAGACAGTGATGTCCTCTACATTAAGGACAGTGGCAAAAAGTCGAAGACAATTTAACTTGCATTAGCATGAATAGCATCAAGAAGCATTATAATGCATGTTGCTGTGAATGAATGCCAAGGATTAGTACAAGCTGAGCGTAACCTCTAAAATGACCTCACTCTACTGTTTTTTATTAATATTAATATATCAAAAGGCAAAAGTATAGCTCCATGTAGATATCTGAAAAAGAATGCAAGAGTACATGACAAGACTGTACTGTAACTACACACAAAAAAGTCTACGAGAGTCTACGAAGACTCGCCAATATTAACCTTGACTGATCAGCTTCAAATTGTGTAATTGGTGATGAGTTACTGCAATTTTACATCCGGATTACGCTGACAAAACGAATTAAAAGACCATTTTGTGAAACTTATTTCATATTAATGACTTCAAAGAATGCAATCCAAAACAAATTCCTAAATTATTACAAATAAGACTAGCTATCTGAGAAGGACTGGCATTCCCACCCAGGGTCTATCCCCGCCTCATGCTCAATCTTCCCGGGACAGGCTCTGGATACATCATGACCCTGACCAGGATAAAGTAGTTACTTAAAGTGTGTAAAGGAAGACTAATTACTTGATTAAGATAAAAGAAATGGCACCTTATTGCAGGAGGAAGAGTTAGTGTGTGTCTGTGGTAGCCGACTCACTGCAATGGCTGAGCTGCTTTACTGGAAAGTTTACCGCACACTGCACTTAGGTGTGCTTTTTAACTGTTTAGTCATCGTTTTGTCCTTTTCAGCTCTGTCAGCTTTGCCTTTTATGGAGTTTTATGGCTGTCACTAAATGTAAATCAGCTGTGTTGTGAATGCGATTTGTAATTTATGGGTGATTGGCATTAATCAACATATATATATACTTGAGTACAAACAAAATCTGTTACCATTACTTTCAGAAATCTTGTAAGAAGTTTTGGTTCAGATAGGCCTACGAAATCATTTACACACATTTGTAATAAATAATTGATAAACGAAGCCTAATGTGAATACAATATAGGCTAATACATATAATGTGGAAGGTAGACTCAGGTAAGCAGTTGGTGAAAGCTTGTTCTTGTGTTCCTAATGGACTAAGGATATTTCAAAAGAGAATCATGTCATCGTGGATCTAAAAAAAAAAAAAAAAAAAAGTACAATAAGTGAGAGTTTTTTTTCCCAACAGGTGGTTATGATGTGAAGTGACTAAATAAAGAGGTGGTGATACACAAGTAATATATAAATAAGATTGCTGAACCAGTGTGTCATCATCTGTTTAGAATATGATTATCATTAGAACTGTATGAGGACACCATGATGCTTGATGATTTGTATGTTGAAGAACCACTGCTGATCACACTGACAGAAGCCCCAGAGAGACAGGAAGTGAGATGGTGATGGAAACAATCCAAAGTGCAGCATGAGCTACAACGGTCAAAGCGGAGCAAACTAGCAGATGTCCTGAGAAATAGAGCAAGAGGAAGTGGAGTCAGACAGAATAAAATTTCCTTCTTTCAGTTTAACTCATTATCATAAATGTTTTTTCCCCTCACACTCACAAACATGCACAATCATTTCAATACTCATATACACTGCACTCACTTTGGTTGAAGGACATGCTATTCTCTTTCCAGGTGCTTCCCTGATACACCCTGCAGGTGTAAGTGTATGCCCGGTCGTCTGACATAGGCATCCAGGTGAGGCGGCAGATGTTGGGAGGCACCAGTGTGACATTGGAACGACGTCTGGTCTCTATGGGTGGGATGAGGTGCACTGGGTTGTTGGGATTCGTGGTGCCCATCAGGCGTCCATCCTGTTTGAACTCGCAGAACGGCCCAGGGATCTTGTCGCTTTTCGGGAACTCACAATCCACACGCACATTCCTCTCCATGTAGGTGAGGCAGGAGAATATCTGAGGGCCGCGGGGCGTGTGATACCACCAGGAGTCAAAATCCAGAAAGCTTGGTTTCTGGTAGCCCGTTGACGCAGCAGTCAGTCCGATCATACATGACAAAAACACTGTAACATTAAGCAGACTTAATACTCATAGTGCAGAGTCACTTAATATTGTATACTAAATAAATAATCAAATTATATATATATATATATATATATATATATATATATATATATATATATATATATATATATATATATATATAAAGTGATTAAAAATGAATAAAATGGGTGATTTGTGATAATAATGATAAAAAAAGACAAGTACATTTTACGTAGATATAGCCAAATGTGTATTCTGATAGGTAGTAGTTAACACTTCCACATTATTATTCAAGATTATATTTAGCATGGTTCCTGCATTTCCGGTTCATTCACTACAGTCATAATGTATTTTACAATTGGGGTTTGCAAGCGCTCCTGAAGATAAATATCAATGATGTTCATCAAATATGTAAGAACACCTGCAAAGCCCCTTCTAGCAAGGTGAAGAAAGGATCATAAATCATAAATCATAAATACACTACTATGAAGGTAAGAAAATACCCACAAAGTTTACTGCAAAGTAGCTTGTGCTGTTGCTAACAGCGTAATATAACTGTAATAATAATAATAATAATAATAATAATAATAATAATAATAATTCGGTACAATTATTCTTGTTGGGTGTTTATTATTCTTTGCCTTTCTCTCCCACACCCTGGGCCGTGGTATTTGAATACTGTAACACTCTGGGGCAGGTTTTCTTCAAGGACCCATCTGTATTTGGCTGCATTCATCCTTCCCTCCATTCTGACCAGTCTCCCCATCCCTGAGAAGCACCCCCATAACATAATGCTGCCAACACCATGTTTCACCATAGGTAAGGTATTAGCCAGCTGATGAGCAGTTTTTGCCAGAGGCAGTGCTTGGAATTCAGTCCAAATCATTACATTTTTGTCTCATCAAACCAGAGAATCTTTTTCCTCACATATATACACACTGACATCTGACCATCGCACACATATGTGGGCCTTCCCCAAAGTTTGTTGCAAAGCTATAAGCACACAGGTGTGTAGGATGTTTGTGTATACTGTAGATTTCAGATTTCCCTTCACTGGATCTAAGGAGCCCAAACCCAGTCCAACATGACAATGCTCCCGTGTGTAAAATGAGGTCCATGAAGACATGGACTGCAAAGGCTGGAGTGGAGGAACTTGAGTGGTCTGCACAGAGCCCTGACCTCAACCCCACCGAACAACTTTGGGATGATTTTGAATGCCGATTGCACCCCAGGCCTCCTCACCTGACATCAATGCCTGACCTCACTAATGTGCTGTGGCTGAATGAGCAAAATCCCCACAGCCATGCTTGTCAAAATCTAGTGGCCTTGCCTGATCAGTGGAGGTTATTAAAACAGCAAATGGGAACTAAACCTGGAATAGGATGTTCAAAAAGCACATATGAGTGTGATGGTGATGGGGTTAACGTACATGCATACAGTCATGGGAAAAAGAAAGTACACCCTCCTTCAACATAGTGTTGTTTTTTTATCGTTTATCATTTCTCTGTCTCTCCTCCTTCTCTGTCACATTTTTCTACCCTAGCAACACAGGAGATTCAAGAAGTCACCTTGTCCTGCAACCCTACCACCTGCCCACTGGATCCAATTCCCTCTACTTTGCTCCAGACCATCCTGCCTGACCTTCTGCCCTTCATCTCTACAATCATCAACGGTTCCCTGTCATCTGGCCAAATTTCGGCTTCCTTCAAGAAAGCATGGGTTACTCCCATCCTGAAGAAGCCTACACTGGATCCCTCAGACATCAGCAACTACAGACCGGTATCACTTCTCTCTTTCCTTTCTAAAATACTTGAATGCTCCATATATAATCAACTGTCTCTTTATCTCTCGCAGAACCACCTTCAAGATCCATACCAGTCTGGCTTTAAAGCAGCACACTCCACAGAGACTGCTCTCTTGGCCATCACTGAAAAACTTCATGCTGCCAGATCAGCCAAACTGTCCTCTGTCCTCATCCTGCTTGACCTGTCTGCTGCATTTGACACAGTCAACCACAAGATTCTCCTGACTACCCTCAAGAGTCTTAGAATTTGCAGAGCAGCATGGCAATGGTTTGCTTCATACTTGGAAGGTTGTTCGTATCAGGTATCATGGGGGGGATCAACATCTGCACCTCGCAGACTCTCTACTGGTGTCCCACAAGGCTCAGTACTTGGTCCTCTCCTCTTTTCCCTCTATACCCACTCTCTTGGCAAAGTCATCTCCTCACATGGGTTCTCTTACCACTGCTATGCTGATGATACTCAACTTATCTTTTCCTTTCCTCCTTCAGACACCACTGCTTCTGCCTGGATCACAGCATGTCTGACGGACATTTCATCGTGGATGGCAGCTGATCAGCTGAAACTCAACCCCAGCAAAACTGAACTGCTCTTCATCCGAGGAGATTCGTCCCCATGCCAGGATCTCATGATCTCCTTAGACAACTCCATGATCTCTCTTTCAACTACGGCTCATAGTCTTGGGGTAATCGTGGACAATCAACTGTCCTTTTCACCACATATTACTAATCTAACATGGTCCTGTCGGTTTATCCTTTACAACATTAGAAGGATTCGTCCATTTCTAACAACACAGGCCACTCAGTTGCTTGTGCAGTCTCTTCTCATTTCCAGACTAGACTACTGCAACTCGCTCCTGGCAGGTCTACCTTTGAGTGCCATCCGTCCTCTACAGATGATCCAGAATGCAGCTGCACGACTTGTTTTCAACCTCCCTAAGTTCTCTCACACCACCCCGCTGCTGCGCTCCCTTCACTGGCTTCCAGTAGCTGCACGCATCAAATTCAAAACACTGATGCTTGCCTACAAAGCAAAAAGTGGAACAGCACCCTCTTATCTTAGAGCTCTCATCATCACCCCACGCACTGCACCATGCTCCCTCAGGTCAGCAAGCACTGCTCGACTGGTCCCACCCTCTCTCAGGATACAAGGTAGATCTGCCTCACGACTTTTCTCTGTTCTGGCACCAAGGTGGTGGAATGAACTTCCCATCAATGTCAGAACAGCTGAGTCGCTGGCTATCTTCAAGAAACGCCTAAAGACATACCTCTTTCTTAAATACTTACCCCTTGATAGTTAGTGTTTTCTTCTTCTTCACAAAAACAAAACAAAACAAAACAAAAAAACCTCCTAACAGTTTCTGTTAACAGTCCAGGAATCCAGTATCCTTTGGACTGATGAGACAAAGGTGGAGATGTTTAGTCATCATACACAGTGCCATGTTTGGCAAAAACCAAACACAGTATATCACCACAAACACCTCATATCAACAGTCAAGCATGGTGGTGGAGGGGGTGATGATTTGGGTTTATTTTGCAGCCACAGATTCTGGGAAACTTGCAACCACTGAGACAATGATGAACTCCACTTTATACCAGAATATTTTTGAGACAAACATGAGGCCATTTGTCCAGCAGCTTAAGCAGGGCGAAATTGGGTCATGCAACAGGACAATGATCCCAAGCATACCAGCAAATTGAGATCTGAATGTCTAAAGAATAAAAAAATAAAAATCAGGGTGCTGGAATGGCCATGTCAAAATTCCAGAGCTCAACCTCATTGAGATGCAGTGGTGGGATCTTAAGAGAGCTGTGCATAAACAAACACCCTCAAACATCAATGAACTGAAACAATTAGGCCAAAACCTATAAGCTGGTGATTGTTAAGTCTACTCACACCATGAATTCCATTTCCCAGCCTACACTGTGGCCTACAAACATGGCCGCCATGGACTGCAATTCCCAGAACACTCACACATTGACATGTTCACTCTCACTTTCATTTTAATCATGCACACCTGCATCCAATTCACAGCACAATCACAGCCACAGTATAAAAGAACTCCCATTTCACTCACTCTTTGTGAAGTATACACGTCATTCCTAGTGTTTGTGATGATACCAAGCCTGTTTATCTCTGTGTTCTGTTACTGACCCTAGTTTTGCCTAGTGTTTTTTTATATTGTCCTGCCTCTGATATTCTGTTTGTTGATCGCCTGACCGTTGCCTGTTTTCTGGATCTGATTATTGCCTACGTTTTGGATTTGTCTGCCCCGATCTTAATAAACTCATCTACCTGCATTTTTCATCTGTCTGCCCATTCCGTCACACAATTGCTATTTAGACCCTAATAAATAAAAACAAAGATTTGAAATGCTGTAAAACGAAGATGCCTCAATACTAATTCCTTCACAAAAAAATGCCTTCAATAATGAAATTAACAAAAGTCAATATATAAAAGTCAGTATTTGGTGTGACAACTTTTTTGCTTTTTTTTAAAAATTTTTTTTTAAATAGTAGTCATAGTAGCTGATAAGTTGGTACTGAGCATCTTTGAAAATTGTAGGGTTCTTCTGGAGGATCTGACTCTTACAATAGCATTTACCCGGCTTTTACAAAAGCTTTTACTCAGCAGCCCTTAAGTTTTTAGTCTGTTTACGTAATATGTTGCTGACATACAGACTTTTTTCTGTAACAATTTTTTTTTGTTGAAAAAAAAAAATGTTTGGAAATATAAAATATTTTGTACTGATTCAATAATGCAGACATCATAAACATCTATAACAAAATCTGTACTAAACAAAAGGGAGCCTAAGACTTTTGCATAGTACAATATATGATTATAACATTTAAATGAAATTTTAGGGGAAGTAATATTATTATGTATTAAAACCCTGTTGTCCAATGAATAATAATATTTGCTCCGATTAAAACAAAGTGTACTTTGCCATAGAAGCCTTGCCTGCACTGCTAATGCTGTGCCAATGCAGGCTGCAATGTCCACCAAAAACAGTTTGTGTTAAATGAATGAACAGCGGTGAACAACTGCAGTGAGATGTTTGATAATTTCATTGAATTTCATCAGGTGTGATATATAATATAGACACATTTAGGGGGAAGTTTAGAGGAGGCCGGGATTCTCTTGTAGTGTCAAAGCAATCGCATCTAGTCTTGGCACAATTTGGTCTTGAAGGTCTACGCTGAACTCCTTGGAGTTCACAGCTTGGTGTTTGGTCTGACATGCACTGCACATACATACAGACATGTGCCTTTTTTGTTTAATCATGTCCAATCAGTTGTTTGCTACAGATAGACTCCAGTCAAGTTCTAGACACATCTCAAGATCAAAGCCAACATCCTGAGCTCAATGTGGAGTGACTTATTTTAGGCTATGTCTACATGAATCAGGAAAATTTTAAAATTTGATATCTTTTTCTCTACGTTTTGGCCTTCTGTCCACACTGAGATGTCGTTTTTGTCCAATGAAAACTGAACTTTTTGAAAACGCTCTCCCAAGCAGATAAATTTGAACACACAGTTTTTGCGTTGTAGTGTGGACTGAGAAAATGGATGTATTCAAAAACGATGACGTGTTTTTAGTCATGTGATGCAGTTATGTGACCCATTCAACTCAAAACAAACCAGCTGGTGGACGATGTTGTTGTGCCGACTATCCAGTCTGATAGCTTTGTTAAAGATTAATGTCACTTTGTACAACTTTCAGATTGCATTTTTAAATAAACGCCAGATGTAGACGCCAAAGCGTCTTACGCTTTTACGCATGCGCAGTATAGGTATGCAAGCATCTTCAGACGTTTCAGTGTGGACCAGCAATTTTTGGAAAACCTTTGAAAACGCCAATGTAGACGGAGAGCGTTTTAAAACGAAAATGCAGTTTTCAGATCTATCCGGATTAATGTGGACATAGCCTAAGGGTCATTATGGATTAATATGTAGTGTAGATTCATGACTAAAAAAGTAATTTATCCAATTTTAAATTAAATCTATAACACAAAATGTCTGAATACATTCTGAGCCCACTGTATATAAGGAAAAGAAAATACAATACAAATGTTTACATGTTAGTTGTGACACACGAAAAAAATGGCCTCTGGAGCTCTTCAGAGTTTGCTGCTGATGTTTGCTCTGTATAGCTGTTTATATATATATATATATACTATATAGCTATAGTAGATGTTTATAGCACTAAGAAATCGATGAATCATTGAACTGATGATTATTTAACAAGTGTAAAAGCAGGATCGTTGGACATAACGTGTAAATAGTGAGGAGATATGGGAACTTACCCACCAGGGTGCATGCGGTTAGTGGAGGAGAATGCAGAGTCATGGTCGGCCGATCAGACTCTATTGCTCTAAAAACAATAATGCATAATTATTTTCAAATTGTTCAAATGCGACAGTTAACTGCAAGGTGCGCCCGATTCATCTCTCTCTCTCTCTCTCTCTCTCTCTCTCACACACACACACACACACACACACACACACACACACACACCGACTAAAATAACAGGACAAAGAAGTCCATTTGAGCTGTAAATATCATCATTTCCTGTAACGGTGCCCTCGTAACTGTTTATTCTCTATGTAACAACATACAGTATATGAACATGACCGTCGCTGTGTTCTGTGCTCGTGCAGCTATAAAAACAATGTCGCACAGTATCAAATCCGCGTGGTTTCAAGGTGAGCGTTAAAAAATGACAGATGCAATTCTCTTTCTACATGTATTACCTGAAAGCTGAAACGCAGCACTGTAAGCACTGTAAAGATCTGCAGGTCGGGATGCTGCGGTCACCTTAAAAAAATCCGAGATGCTGCTGCTACTGATGCTGTGCTACTGATGCTGAACCCTCGCTGTTGTTTTCTATAGAGCTCATGTAGTCCCCTGCACTCTCAGAAATGTCGCTGGGGTGGTACCATCAAGGGGGCATGGTTTGTACCTTTCGTATGGATATTTTCCTTGAAAACCCTTACAAATAATTTAAGGTACATTATTGGACCATAAGGACTATACTCTCAAAGCTACACTGTAAATGGATTATTGTTGAAACAACAGTAACTGACTTCATACTACAGTAAGACTTATTGAACTGAACTAGTGCTAATTACAGTAATGTTTCCATGCTGTATAATAAATTCTAATACGATTAAAATTGTCTTGGACTGAATACTATATAATGAATAACAGTTCTTTTATTTTTCAAAAATGTTTTAGCTATTGTATTTACTACTAGCAAATACTACTTGTGGGTGTGAAATAGAAAATGCACTTTTTTTTTTTCAGCTGCAAAAGCAATTTGCAGTAAAACTTAAAAAGTGCTTAATTTTCTGTCATTCATAAGCATGACATGTTTTAAGTGCTGGAAAAGCATTTGAACATTCAAAAGAGCAGGAGTCTGATACAATATAACATTTGGCTTGATAATATCAATGTAAAAACATAACATATCAAATCCATCAAGTCATAGTCATGTGAGGAAGAACAATATTAAATGATCGTAAAAAAAAACAACAACAACTCAGTAATACAAACCATTTAAAGCTATTTGTATTGACACTACAAGATAAGATAAAGGTGCAAAGAAAAAAAATACCACTGATGGTAACATCCCAGCGAGAAGGAAAAGTGCAGCCTGGTCCCATTATTTCCGAGAGTGTGCATTGCATAGTTTAGTGTTTCATATTGCCCCTGCTCTAGTGTATTCATCTCCTCCTTATACAACTGTATAACAAGATTTGCTAATGAGCCAGGGAAGGAGCCTTACAGAAAATATACACATGTGGTTTTTAGAAACTGTTATGTTTCACACGTTTTCACATGCAGTGCACGTGTTTTAGTGTCACTTTTTTTTTTTTTTTTTTTTAAACACAATTCATTTATTTTAATTTGTTAATTTTTCAAATGTGGTTTCATTTATCACATATAACTTATGTAATATCATTTAATAATTGTATTATTACTGTAAATTACAATATTATTTAATCCCTGCTCTAAACAAAGTATGAAAATAAAACATAATACATATAAATATAAAAATATGCTCACTATCTCTCTACTATGTCCTGTGTTATCTCATCCTCTCTGTTTCCCTCATTCACTTTTCACTTTGACCATGCATGGGCAAACAACTGATTATAGCCCGCTGCTCTAAGATAATACAGAAAAAGCAACACACTGCACTGTTTAAATGAATGCACTCCTCCAATGCCAAATCTCGTGCATGTTGTATAGAACTGTATTTGCATGTTACGCAGTTAGTGTTATGCAATTATATAATAACAACAATAGGGGGCGCTGCGTACCAGTCATGGAGCTACACATACCGGAAAAATAAGAAGAAAGACAAATCGGATTTGATTAATCACAGTTGCTGTGTTCAGTATGGTGGATTATACATAAAAAGTCTACTTGAGTCCAATAAATGGACTGTAATGAAATATGAGAATCATATGACAATCACACACCCACATTGCAGTGTTGACTGAACACCTACTGTGATTAATGAAAATAAGTAAAATTCAATTGGCAGAGCAGATTTAACCATGGAATTTGTTCTATATATGGGATTTGTTCTGAAAATGCTGGTAACATCTAGACAGCTTTTCTGAGTAAGTGGCATAGAGTTTTGAGTCTCCAGACTGAACAATCAATTCCTCAAACAAAAACATTGGAGAATATTTATTTAATTAACTAGTTTAGGAGAAATTTCAGACAGCTTCTGACAGATTTTCTGCAGTAACATTTTTATGATCACATTAATATTCATTATTAATTTTAGTAATGTAAATGGGA
Organism: Cranoglanis bouderius; assembly: GCA_023630585.1. NCBI lineage: Eukaryota > Metazoa > Chordata > Actinopteri > Siluriformes > Cranoglanididae > Cranoglanis > Cranoglanis bouderius. Next base: position 7,817,527 of record CM042565.1, on the reverse strand, counting down.
GACTTAAGTGAAATTGTAAAAGATTTGCAGATTGCTTAGATGAAAGATTTTGTTCATATAGCCATTCAAAATGCATGACAATTCTAGGTAACTATTTTAACAAAGTTTTGCATAAGAAACAAAACAATACTGTACATTACAGCAAGAATAGATATTATATTGTAAATGTTAAGTAATTTAAATAGTAATATATAGTATTGGTATTATTATACAGTAAGGGGAGATAAGTATTTGTAAACTTTGGTTTATGTTATTTAATATACTTAGGTCATGCAAGGCCTTCTTGAGATTTTTTGACTATATGTTTGGGGTCATTGTTTTGTTGGGACGGTCATCTTCTGCACACATTCAGCTTCTTGGTTGAGTCAATTCTCCTCTAATATGTCTCCTATAAGTTCTATTTTTGTTTTGTCTGAACAGAGCATATTGTTTCAAATGAGTTCTGATTTGTCTAAATGTTTTTAGACATGCATCTCTGTGAATCTTTTTAGCAAAGGAGTTTTGTGTGGGGTTAGGGAATGGAGATGTTCTCAGTGTAACTGTTGTTCCTGCTGCTTTCAGGTCATATTGCAACTCTCTTTGAGTGAGTGCTGGTTTCTCTCTTACTTTATCTTTAGACTGAGAGTGCATTGTGCACCTGTCTGGGGATAATAGCACCATGCACACCTAAGGGCAATATAGCACCTACCAGCATCTTTTTCTGAGGTTGGAGGAAACCAGAGAACCGGCAGGAAACCCACACAAACACTGGGAGAACATGCACAACAGAAACTCCACACAGACAGTAACCAGGGCTCAGGCTCGAACCAAGGACCCTGGAGTTGTGAGGTGCCAACACACAGCCATGCCACCCTCATATACATGTATCATAATTTTCAGGATGTCCCAAAGAGAACTAATATGTAATATATATATATATATATAAAAATGGTATGCATTCAGTTTTGACATAAGTCATAATTCTTTAGCATGTAATATAATTTTTTTCTCTTGACATCTAGATGTTCAACCTCTTGAGGATTTCAGAAATGTAGCCTCTGTTGGTGTATTTTGTTTTATTAACGGCAAGAAAGCATCAAGTGGAAACTGACAAAAAAACAAAACAAAAACCCTGCCCTAAAATATCTAAGCCTATTTTAAAATGCCCTCACTCTGTAATGAAGTCACGCTCGCTCGCGTCACTTCCGGGTTTAGCCGCCCATCTGATTCGCTACTGTCCTCTGATCAACAACAAAAACAAGCAGGGCGACCTGGAGAGCGCTCGGTGTCGGTAAGAACATACGGTCCTCAATATAATCTCACGCTTTGCATGCATGTCAGCTCACGATATTAATTCGACGTGATAAATTGGACGTGCACAAAAAATACATAGGGTTGTCTTGTTTTTTTGACACATATAAAATAATAATAATTTTAAAAAAACAATGGTCGACAAAATATTATTTATATGTTATTATACAGTAATTACATTCCGATTTAAAAGTGTTGGTAGATTTATTCGTATGGACAGATATAAAAGTGTTTCATTGGGCTTTACAGTGTCTGACACTCGCTTCCTGCAAAAGCAAAACATAAACAGCTGCACTAGCGCTTATTGGCTCGTTTCACCGTCGCGTGCTATGAGTTACGTTCAATGTTACGGCTTTGTTTTTTTTTTTTTTTTTTTTTTTTTTTTTTTTTTTTTTTAATCTAATTAAAAGCATTTTTGTGTGTTTGTGTGTGAAAGTGCTCACTTTCCGCTATATTAAGATTTCGCGAGTTGTTATTAGATTTCGCGAGTTGTTTTCCAGGGCTTGAAACACTTCGTGTGTAGTTGGGCTAAAACAAGGGGAAAACAAAAAGTCTGAGTCTTCCGGTAATCTAAACCAAAACAGTGTCACATAAAGCAACATCACGTTATGTTACTTTATTTTATATTTTTGGATATTTATTCGCGCAGTACGCCATTACGAACTGGACAAGTCCAAAACAAACGTTGTCATGGCACCCGGACTTTTGAAATTCAACAACACTTTTTGACCTACATTCCGCAGCTGTTCTGAGTGTGCGCATGCGCAGTCGACACGCCACTCGTTTAGTCTATTTAAAGGGACACATGATTCCCTGGGGGGTCACGGTCTATGTAAAGCTGTCATTTACAGAAGCGTTAATGGTCCAACAAAACGCATATCAAAAAAAGACCACAATGATCACAAATTTATATTATTCGTATCAAATATGTCACATTTGTCCTAGGTTTTGCCGTTTTACAGTTTGTTCTTATCAACAACCCACCTCTACACACACACACACACACACACACAGTATCTGCTCTCACTCTACACCTCTTCACAATCATGCTGAAATTTTCTAAGCAGCCAAGATTCTTTAATGTTCAATAACAGCATGTCAAGGACACATTTACACTGTGCAGTACATTCCCCTGCCCTTTAGTATTAGTGACATGACCCTTTACCATGCTGCTCACTATATTAGTTAAGCAATTCTGAAACTTTTTGTTACCAGAGATGTCTTCCAGTTCCACAGAACTCAAATGGGCTACTCTGTGGTAAATAACGTAGATGTATAATAATACATTTCTATCATATAAACAGCATTTTTCTTGTTTTATTGGTATTATAGTTAGATTCCAGTCTATTATATACTCTTGTTATTGACCCTTTCAGTATATTGGACCTGAATGCTTAATGGATGCTTAAACCCATCTCAATAAGCCGCTAGAAGTTATATAGTTATATATTATATAGAGAAAATGCTTTGAATAGAATAGAAATGATCTTCTTTTCCTTTCGGCTGTTCCCTTCAGGGGTCGCCACAGCGAATCGTCTGCCTCCATCTAGCCCTATCCCCTGCATCCTCTTCTCTCAGACCGACTACCTTCATGTCCTCCTTCACTACATCCATAAACCTCCTCTTTGGTCTTCCTCTCGGCCTCCTGCCTGGCAGCTCTAACCTCAGCATCCTTTTACCGATATATTCACTCTCCCTCCTCTGGACATGTCCAAACCATCTCAACCTGGCCTCTCTAACTTTGTCTCCAAAACATCTCACATGTGCTGTCCCCCTGATGTACTCATTCCTGATCCTATCCATCCTCGTCACTCCCAAAGAGAACCTCAACATCTTCAGCTCTGTTATCTCTAACTCTTCCTCCTGTCTTTTCCTCAGTGCAACTGTCTCCAAACCATACAACATCGCTGGTCTCACTACTGTCCTGTACACCTTTCTTTTCATTCTTGCTGGTACTCTTTTATCACACAACAGACCTGACACTTTTCTCCACCCATTCCAACCTGCCTGCACACGCTTCTTCACCTCTTTTCCACACTCCCCGTTGCTCTGGACTGTTGACCCTAAGTACTTAAAATCCTGCACCTTCTTTATCTCTTCTCCCTGTAACCTCACTGTTCCACTTGGATCCCTCTCATTCACACACATGTATTTTGTCTTGCTGCGACTAACCTTCATTCCTCTTCTCTCCAGAGCAAACCTCCACCTCTCTAGACTTTCCTCCACCTGCTCCCTGCTCTCACTACAGATCACAATGTCATCCGCAAACATCATAGTCCATGGAGATTCCTGTCTGACCTCATCTGTCAGCCTGTCCATCACCACCGCAAACAAGAAGGGGCTCAGAGCCGATCCTTGATGCAGTCCCAGCTTCACCGTGAACTCCTCTGTTACACCTACCGCACACCTTACCATTGTCCTACTGCTCTCATACATATCCTGCACCACTCTAACATACTTCTCTGCCACTCCAGACCTCCTCATACAATACCACAGCTCCTCTCTTGGCACCCTGTCATACGCTTTCTCTAAATCTACAAAGACACAATGCAGCTCTTTCTGACCCTCTCTGTACTTCTCCATCAACATTCTCAAAGCTTAAATCTATAACACAAAATGTCTGAATACATTCTGAGCCCACTGTATATAAGGAAAAGAAAATACAATACAAATGTTTACATGTTAGTTGTGACACACACGAAAAAAATGGCCTCTGGAGCTCTTTCTTGGCATGAAACCATACTGCTGCTCACAAATGCTCACTTCTCCCCTTAACCTTGCTTCCACTACTCTTTCCCACAACTTCATTGTATGGCTCATCAGCTTAATACCTCTGTAGTTTTCACAACTCTGCACATCTCCCTTGTTCTTAAAAATCGGCACCAAAACACTACTCCATGCACTCCTCCATTCCTAAGGCATCCTCTCACTCTCTAAGACCTCGTTGAACAACTTAGTTAAAAACTCTACTGCCATCTCTCCTAGACACTTCCAAACCTCCACTGGTATGTCGTCAGGACCAACCGCCTTTCCTCTCTTCATCCTCTTCAAAGCTCTCCTAACTTCACCCTTGCTAATCCTTTCTACTTCCTGCTCAACAATATTTGCCTCTACTTCTCTTCTCTCTCTGTCATTTTCCTCAGTCATCAGTTCCTCAAAGTACTCCTTCCATCTTTCCCTCACCCTCCTGTCACCTGTCAACACATTTCCATCTCTATCTTTAATCACTCTAACCTGCTGCACATCCTTACCATCTCTATCCCTCTGCCTCGCCAACCGATACAAATCCCTCTCACCTTCCTTACTATCTAACCTTGCATACATGTCCTCATAAGCTTTCTGTTTGGCCTTTGCCACCTTTATCTTAACCTCATGCTGCATCTCCCTATACTCCTGTCTACTTTCCTCCATCCTCTCACTGTCCCACTTCTTCCTAGCTAACCTCTTCTTCTGGATACTCTCCTGAACTTCCTCATTCCACCACCAAGTCTCCTTGTCTTCTTTCCTCCTTCCAGATGACACACCTAGCACCTTCCTACCTGTCTCCCTGATCACTTTGGCTGTAGTAGTCCAGTCATCTGGAAGCACCTCCTGACCACCTAAAGCCTGTCTCAAATCCTCCCTGAAAACTGCACAGCACTCTTCCTTTTCCAACTTCCACCACTTTGTCTTCTGCTCTGCCTTTGCTCTGTTCATCTTCCTCACCACCAGGGTCATCTTACACACCACCATCCTATGCTGTCTAGCTACATTCTCTCCTACTACTACTTTGCAATCGCTAATCTCCATCAGATTACAGTGTCTACATAAGATATAGTCCACCTGTGTGCTCCTGCCACCACTCTTATATGTCACCCTGTGTTCCTGCCTCTTCTGAAAGTACGTGTTCACCACAGCCATCTCCATACTTTTAGCAAAGTCTACCAACCTCTGTCCTTCTGGGTTCCTTACCTGAAGACCAAATCTGCCCATCACTTCCTCATCCACACTATTCCCTTCACCAACATGTCCATTAAAGGCTGCCCCTATCACCACTCTCTCACCTCTGGGAACACTGCATCACTTCCTCAAGCTCACTCCAGAATCTGTCTTTCTCCTCTTGCTCACAACCTACTTGTGGAGCGTAAGCACAAACAACATTCAACATCACACCTTCAATTTCCAGCTTCAGACTCATCAACCTATCTGACACTCTCTTTACCTTCAGAACATTCTTCAGAAACTCCTCCTTCAGGATCACTCCTACTCCATTTCTCTTCCTGTCCACCCCATGATAAAACAGTTTAAACCCTGCTCCAATGCTTCTAGCCTTGCTCCCTTTCCACCTGGTCTCCTGGACACACAGAATGTCAACTTTCCTCCTCTGCATCATATCTACCAGCTCTCTGCCTTTACCTGTCATCGTACCAACATTCAAAGTCCCTACTTTCAGTCCCAAACTCCTGCCTTTCCTCTTCTCTCTCTGCCTATGGACCCGCCTTCCTCCTCTAACACACCTTCTTTGACCAACAGTAGCCCAATTTCCACCAGTGCCCTGTAGGTCAACGGCTCCGATGGCGGTCGTTGTTAATCCGGGCCCCGACCGATCCGGTATGGAAGTCATGTTAGTGATTCGCATATTGAATTTGGCAAAAGTTTTACGTTGGATGCCCTTCCTGACACAACCCTCTCTATTTATCTGGGCTTGGGACCGGCACAAAAAGTACACTGGCTTGTGACCTCCTATGGCTAGATTAATAGAATAGAAATGATAACCATATAAAAATGGAGAACTTGTATTCATGCATCCACATGTAGCATCCAACAAGAAAATTAATATATGTACATATGCATTTACCTCCTTTACATTACTGAATACTTGATTACTTGAAAGAAATACTTGAAAAATGATTCTGTTAATATTATGTTATTTGTACCAATGTAGAAATGTGGAGCTATTAGTACCTTAGAGTTTAGGATTTTCATTAAAATTAACATTAATGCATATTACTAAAATCTGTTCCATCATATTTATTTTTGAGCACCAATAAGGATCCACTCGAAAGAAGTTGAGATTGGAATTTAATTCACAATGGTGCTTTAGTGGATGATAAATTAGTTTTCTTTCGGAGCATATCATAGATATAATTCAATTGTCCCTCTGTTTGCATCTCTTGTCTTTTCACAGCAAACTGATAAACATGGCAAATCTTTTATATACATTTATGCCACAGTTCTTTTGAAGTCTCAAATCCGATTGGCTAGAAGGTGTTTATTAATTTTCTATAACAGCAGCAGACAGTAGTGCCAGCTGTAACTCGAATCACAAGTTTATGTTAATGAAGTTGTTCTAACGTGTTATTGTTTATATACTAGCAACTGACACAGGGACCTGCTCCACCTAATATAGTAGTAGTAGTAATAATAATAATAATAATAATAATAATAATAATAATAATAATAATAAATGGATTAAATACCAAACTGACTAATAATAAACAAATTGTTATTTAACAAAGAGAAAAGAAAATCATTGTGATTTAAAGAAAAAATATTATATAACATTTATGGAAGGAGTCTGCAGTGTCAGTGATCTGTAAATGTCAGTAAGTTTCCCATCTTGGGACAGTCCTCAGGACAGAGGTCCTTGTGCTTTTTTTTTGCTTTTTTTTTCTGTAACATGACAAGCTGCGTTTTTTTTTTTTGGTTTATTAATTTCATGAGAGAAAAAAATAGGCTAGAGATGGAACAATTGTTTAAAGCTGCTATAACACAAGTTATAACAGGAACTGACTTGTTTTGCAGATATCCCACAACATTAAATGTAACTATAAGCTGGTAAAAAAAAAAAAGAATGACATGTTTTTCTTTAATTAATTAAAAAAAAATTTAAATCACTGCTTCAATGTAAAGAATGGCATATGAGGATGTAGGATAAATATTGTAGGCACTCGTGTCAGAGACAGTCCTTTCTTTCTAATGCTGATGTTACCTCATTGTTGCTCATGTTAAACCAGGAAAGAAGAATGGCCATTCTGTGACTGTTAGTGTCCATGTGACCATTGCTCCAACAACTGGAGGCTGAACCATAACGTTGTAGTTGTAGTTGTTTGGCATCCAGAGCTGGACAGCGCTAGCACCTTCAACTGTGAGGTAATGAAGTTCAGTCACTTGCCTTTAACCTTATAATGAAGCTTCAATTTAGTAGTTTGTCACACTTCCAAATTTAAATTATTTTCCAAATTACCCATAGTGTCCTAAAGCCATGCCTGTCCTTCCCCTTGCTTTACTATTCTTGGTTCACCACTCCTGACCTTTGCTCCTGTAAATGACAAGGTCCTAAAATACACTCCCTCTCCAAATGAAAACAGTGTTTGTGGTCATTTAAAAAAAAAAAAAAAAAAACATGCATAGGTGAAGAGACAGAAGGAAAGATGGAGATCGACATGGAGGATGAAATGGGACGCACTCTGGTTCAGGTCATCAGTGAGAAGTACAACCCAGACAACTTCCCATACTGCCGCGGGCCTGGTGCCGGTGTGGTGATCCGGACCAGTCCTCAGGGTTCTCCTGTCAAAGGTTAGATATTTCAAATTCAACTTTAAAATCTTGTTTTCATTTTAAAACAACAGTACAGTTGCCCGATCTCACCATTTAAATTATTTGAATTCATTACCAATCGATAGCTAAATATTTTTTCAGCACTTCTTGGCCACATTTCAGTCAAAATTATGAATTCATTCAAGGCTAAGTACCCCCAACCCCCCACCCCCTTCTGATAAAAAAAAAATCATTATAATGTTTCATTTTTGGTATCCTCATTAGATTATTTGCCATTAATAAAAGTCTTAAAGTGGATTATTTTGGACTTTTTATGGAACCAAGCACAACAGCACCTCTAATGGTCATAAGAAAAATACACAGAAAGGACTGGGGCTGATTTATTTCTAGCCAAGATTGTAAATTCATGCAGCCTATCAGTGTCAGGTGATTATACAGATTTAAATGCCCCCTGGGTTTCGGGTGTTTGGATATTTTTTCTGCCCATGTCACTGACACATCCGTAACACATCATCAGCAGTGAAGGCGTACGTGAAATATAGTCATGGATGTAATGAACACAAATAATGTGGAACATTTACATTATGATCCTTTTCCCCTAAAAAAAACAGAAAACACAAATGCAGCTCCTGCCCTCCCATGCGAAATTACAACCATATCTGTAATAGGACTGATGGCAAGCTATTGATCTTTTTTTATCTCACAAATTAAGTATGCATTCTGTAACATGGAAACAGCTGCTACTTCGTATCAAAGCTTATTAGAGCTTATTAAATGTCATGACTTTTTTTGCTGAGAATTTGAACTCTATTCTTTGTTTAATTGTCCACGTCAGATCGTCTAAATCTGCCCAGTGTGCTGGTTCTGGAAAGCTGTGGAATAAGTCACGCTGGAGATGAGGAGGAAGTGGCGACATTCTGCGCTCATGTGGTGGAATTGGACCTGTCTCACAACCAGTTCAAAGATTGGGGAGAGGTGAGGGCAGTCAGTGTATGTACTGCTGATGATCACAAAGCAGTATACACTTAATGTGCTTGTATCTGATGTTCTGAGTAGCACTAAGATGAAGACTAAGGCGACCTTCTGGGAAAGCTCAGGTTTCTGCAAGGGCAGATGCTGATAAAGGTGTGGCCACTAGGGGGAGCTCAGTCTATGGCCTGTTGGTGTTCTAATATCTGTTCTGAAAGGGCACTGCACTGTCTTTCTTCTTCTGATGACATACAAAAGGTGATGACTGACAATAAAAAACGTCACATTTCTCTGAAAGCAATGCAACTACACTGGTTTTCTTTTGGCTCACTCAATCATGGCTTCCTAATATTACCTGTAATTGCAAATAACACATTTTATTATCACCTGCAAATTTCATCACATTATTTATAATTGCCTCTAGATGTGTTATTTCCTTAAAGATAACTTGTCTATGATGTATTAGTTCTGGTAATTCAAAAACTGTTTCCATCTACCAGTTCGGCCAGCTTGACCTGTGTTTTCTGGCATGGTAGCTGGTCAGAACAAGCTGGACTTTTCAGCTCGGACATCCATAAAAGTGATAATAATAATAATAGCTAATATCCTGCACACACACTTTACAGTTTCATCTCATGGCTTCATTAAGTTATGCTCACAACTGGAGTTGGAGCATGATATAAAAAAAATTTAAAAAATCAATGAAATGCTATTTTATAAGCTGCTGAATAATGAGAGTAGAAGCCATAATATGGCTTAACAATAATATTGTTAAACTGAATCAAATGTGCAGTGATTAATGTGATAATTACAACTAGGACTATTCATGCAGAAATTTATTGGCAAGACACTAGACTTCTATTAGATGTTTCTTTCAATGCCTGTCTTCTCATTCATATTTCTTTGTATTGTTTTTTGTTTTTATTTTTAAATCGTCTCTTGTGTGTCACATTGTGTCACATTTGACAGCAAAGGAAAAAAAACCCACACAATCTGCTTCTTCAGTCCACATTTTATATCCCCCAATTTTTGGGGGTTTTAAAGTTAGGTGCTTGTGTTTAAAGGCGGTGGTGTGGATGCTGTTGAAAAACCCTGTGCCGGACACCTCTGTTAAACAAAAAAAAATCTCGAAACCTCGAAAACGTGATCTACACGCAGGTCATTTTAACAATCTCTGCACGGGTCACCCAGAAAATCTATTTAACCTTGTGCGTAACGTCGCTCCATATATGGAGAACTTTCTTACATAAATATTGTCATATGTTTGGAATCAAGTCAGCAACTCGCCTACGACAAATGGTATGAAACAGTGAACATATACAGGTTGGGTATGAGTGAACACGTGTCTTGAGAAGAGTATAAAACAGGTTCGAGTTGACACTGTCCACTGCAACAGGAAAGTGAATTAAAAGTGCAAATAGCTCCAAGACAAAGAAGCAAGAGGAACAGAAGCATGAGCAGAGCATAAGGATCACACACATCAAAGATCACAATAATTGAAATGTGAAATGTGACTAAATGTGATTTTATTGTTATTGATGTGTTTTCCTTTATAGATCAGTAAGATTCTGTCTAACATCCCTCATTTGGACTTTCTCAATCTGAGCATGAATCCTCTGAAGGGCTCCAGCCTGGAGCCTGGGGGTGCTGAAGCCTTCTCAGGCCTTCGCCGCCTCGTCCTCAACAACACACATGTCTCCTGGGCCATGGTGCACATGCTCACGCAAGAGACCCCTGAGTAAGTGTACAAGTGTGTGTGCTGAAAGACCTGTAGAGCTCTCTATATTTAATTGGCACCCAATTTCCTATATATATATATATATTTCTCTACCTATCCTACCTCCATCCCTGTTTGTGTGTGTGTATGCTGACTTGAGGAGCTCTCTAGGATTAATAGATGCCCCTAATCTGCAGAGTCTGCATGTGTATGTGTGTGGATGAGAAAATACACGGATTTATTTTAATTACATTATGTTACTTACCATACCTGAATGTGTATTTGGATGTTCTTTTGTGTCTGTGTATGTCGAACAGTGTGTGCGAGAGTCGTTTATATCTCAATTTCAGACTAGTGTACAGGCACCTGTACGTGTGCATAGATGAGTATGAGGAACCCTGTGAGTCTGTGTTTCCTGTTTGCATCTTAATCACGTTATCTCTGCTGCAGACTGGAGGAGCTCTTCCTGTGCTTGAATGAGTATGAGAGTGTGAACTTGTCACGTGTGCCCTGCCCATCGCTGCGCCTGCTGCACATCACTGATAATCTGCTGCAGGACTGGAGTGAGGTGCGCAAGCTGGGCCTCCTGTACCCTCATCTGACCTCGCTCATTCTCGCTAATAACGCTCTCTCTTCCATCCACGAGCCTGAGGACTCAATGCAGTTCCTGTTCCCTAACTTGCACAGTATCAACCTGCACAACTCAGGTTAGTTAAGCAGCTTCACAGCATAGTTATGGATTGAAAATGCTTTTCATTCTACAGAAATACATAATATTGTAATATTATACCACATCACTGTTGAATTCTCAAATCTGATTGATCAGAAGGCACAGCTCTCACAGTAGTGCTGGCTATACTTCAAGATCATCAGGTTTATATTAATGTGTTCTTTTTTACTACTTCGCTCCTCATCATCTAAGAATAATTATAAACATGGTGTTATTTAACAAAGAAGTATTTAGAATCACTTATATGGTGAAGTTTTCTGTGAGGTGACATTTATGGAAGTACTCGCCAGTGTCAGCGCTTTGTAACCGTCAGTAAGTTTTCCACCACTGCAGGCGTTTTTTTCCCCGTTACATGACAAGGTGAGGGTTTTGGGGGTTTTTTTTGAGAAAGAAAAACTGGGGCCTCACACCTCCAAGGTTGGGGGTTTGAAGCCCACCTCCACCCTGTGTGTGTGGAGTTTGCATGTTCTCCCCATGCTTCGGGGGTTTCCTCCCCCAGTCCAAACACACGAGTTGTAGGCTGATTGACATTTCCAAATTGTCCATAGCGTGTGAATGGGTGTGTCAATGTGTGTGGGATTGTGCCCTGTGATGGGCTGGACCCCCATCCAGGGTGTCCCCCGCCTTGTGCCCCGAGTTCCCTGGGATAGGCTCCGGGCTCACGACCCCCGACCCCCACGACCCTGTGTAAGATAAGCGGTACAGAAAATGGAGGGATGGATGGAAGAAAAACTGGTGAGGCAGCAGCTGTTTATAGCTAATATAGCACAAGTGATAACATGAATTAAACTGATAACATGATGAAACTTTCATCAATACTAAATGTAACTATAAATTGATAAATTGTCTCATTTTCATTAGAAAAACTGTAATTGTTGGCAAATTGCTGTGCTATAAGCACCACTATGTCACTGTTTATTTTCCTAGACCAGCTCAGCCCATCATGTTTTACTCCGTACATATCCAATATGTCATCTCAAAATCTTCAGCCTAATTATTAGCAATATAAGGACTATTTGTGGACACAAAATGGGCCTTGTCAGTCTTGGAGATCTGATCTGGAATTCTAAATAAGAGATGAAGAGCACCTCACAGAGACAAAAATCAGATTTTTGTTTCAGATTTGCAAAAATTGGTGATCTAGTCAATTATTTAACTTTCTGCTCTCAGGTAAAAAAACCAAAAAAAAAACAGTGTTTTAGATCACTTTGGATTAGAGAAATTTAACTAAGAACATTAAGTTTTACGGGGCATTTTGGAAAATAAAGTACATTAAAAGTACAGTAAATTCCTAGCCAAGTAGAACAAAATCCTTGAGTAGATTCTTGAGTAGAATCTTGATGGATACCTTATTTTCATATTTATGGAACTACAATTGTATAAAGATTGAAAGATTGGTGATTGATGTTTTTCCTTTCTGCGTTTTAGGTCTGAATCGCTGGGAGGACATTGAGAAGCTCAATTTCTTCCCAAAGCTTCGGGAGGTTCGTCTAATGGGCATCCCCTTACTGCAGCCTTACACTGACCAAGAGAGACGATACCTTACAATAGCACAGTGAGTGTACACTCTTATACACATGCACTCTCATATGCATTATCATATTCACTCACATAGGATTCTCCCTTTGGAAGATAGTATGCTTTCATAATGTACCTTACTAACATAACTAACATAACATAAACTAAACTGTAACTTCGGTTAGTGGTATCTATATAAAGAAATGCCCAAATGTCTCCTGTGGACTGCAGTTTGCCTTCAGTCACTGTTCTGAATGGAAGTGTGGTGACAGATGGAGAAAGAGAGGATGCTGAACGCTTCTACATCCGCTATCACCTGGACTGTCCTGAGGATGAGTTACCACAGAGGTACATTACACACACACACACACACACACACACACACACACACACACACACACACACACACACACACACACACCTTTGTATAACATTGTGGTGTTCATTAGCTGACTTGTAACTAATTTATATTTATTTCAAAGCTTGAATTATCAAGATCATAGCATGATCTATTTATATAATTAGATACATGATACTGCCCCTGATACTGCTAATGTTTGTAGCTATTGTCTGTATATCAAACACGATAAGGAAAATAATCAATGAAGGGGTGGTGTGATGAGGCCTGGCACTTACTGGAGTCACTCTTATCAACCCAAAGTTGATTATTTCCCAATATCAGAACATCCTGAAGTGTTTTATTCCTCTCATACAACAGCAATTGGACTACGGTTAATTATTATTTTTTTTTATTAACAAATGACATTGTATTGCTAATAATTAAGCTAAATGTTTTGTAATGACACACTGGATATGTCAGTCCCTACAAGATTTTGTGATTTTGCAATTGCAGAAATGAATGCAAAATCAAGCAAAACCCAAATATTCGGAGGTGCAATTTTCCACAGATTTGGACCATGATGTGTCATGTGCATTTTTGGCTGCAACAATCACCAAAAAAACTCAGCAAAATCCTGTATGGACTGATATGTAAGGAATAAAACGTAATGGGGCATGCTGTTAAAGTAAAATAATTAGTGATGGGGTGATGTCATGCCTCCCCAAAGTTGAATATTTTCCAATAACTGCACATCCTGAAGTGTTTTATTCCTCTTATAGCACTTATTTGCCAATGACTATGGTTTATGAATAAATTTATTAATGCATAACAAGTTGTACTTTTTATCAGTTTATAATTACATTTGAACTTCAGGCAGAGGCCTGAGAAGGTTTCAGCACCCCCAGGCTCCAGGAACATCTATGAAACAAGTTAGTTCCTGTTATCACTTATGTTACAGAAGGTTTAAACAGCCATTTCCTCAACAGCCCTCACCACCAGTTAATAATACAAACACAATGCAACTGGTCATGTTACAGAGAAATCAAAAAACGCAAATATTTCCCATTGTTGACAACTTAAATTAACAGCTTTACCTCTGACTGTTACAAAGCGCTGACACTGGAGACTCCTTCCATACATGTTAAATAAACATCTCCTTTGAGAGACAATGATCATTTAGTCTAATCTGGTCCTTTGTGTCATCTATGCTTATGACCAGACATTTGAATACATCTGATTTATTTCAAACGTAATGCACTTGAATAAATTTGCAGATACATACAGAACATGACTGGCCATAAATGTGACAGCTCCAGTCCAGAAGAGCTGAAGTGCAGTTGGATCAGTTGCTATCAGTTATCCACATCTCCTCAAAATGGAAAGCTTTAAGAGCTATTGTTCAGCACAGCTCTCTGTGTGTGCACTGATCCATTCAAAGCAGGCCTGAGATCAGTAACACAAGCGTAATGTAGACACACAAATACAATATCGTTTACCACTTTGACTGTGTGTTTGCCTCCTTGGCTGTGTCTGAAAAAAATGCTTGCCATCACTGCAATTCAGTATGCTGCACTTATTTTTCTTCCTTATCATCTCCTTTACAGCCACTAGCTTGTGCTCCAGTCAGCTTGGTGATGTCGTGGTGCTCATCCCTCATATGTCCTTTCCTCTGCCTTTCTATCTTTTCCCCCGTCTCTTTGTTGTTGGGGGTATTTTCTGATGCACAGTACAAGCCAGAAGAAGAGGGATCCCCCACGTTCTTTAGCCCACCGTGTTGTGCTTAACCTGGGAGAGGACGTTTCTCGGGCTCGCTCTCCTGTAGAGGAGGCTAACCTTTGAGAGACAATGCATCCAGTCTCTGCCTCCTCAAAGACCCCTTTGTGCCAGAATACTCTTGCCAGGAAACTGATATACGAGGTGGCAGCTTGATTCTTTTTTTTTCCTTCTCTATATCCTCCTGTCCACCTTTCCTTATTCTCCATAGTCTTTTCTAAGGTTCTAAGGGGACTAAAATGGCAGGGTTTTTTTTAAGGAAAGGTGGATTAGTGAATCTCTCTCTCTCTCTCTCTCTCTCTCTCTCTCTGTCAGTTCTTTGAATGGTTTACTCACGTAATGAATTGACGAAGATGTGTAAGCAGTCTGTCACAGGGATTCCTGTAGGCAAAGGGACAAAGGGAGGAGGAACATGGAATTGTGAATGGCCTTAAGTGCTAAGGAAAGATCTATATGAAGCAATGGTGTGTTAAACTGTGTGTTTTATTTAACAAAGCAAAGGTTGTGTGAGTCAGTGCTATTAATGCAATTTACAACTATTCATATAATCTGATTTATCTTAGCAGTTAAACTTATCAGCTTAATTCTAATTTTATGTCATTTGTACAACTCAGTGCAAGGGCTGTGTCCAGTCTCATATTTCCTAGTTAGCTTTTCTGTGACATTCAACACAGAAATAGATTGATTGGCCTTCATCTCCCTTTCTTTCTCTGACATTCTCTCTTTTCCATCCCACATCATGGAAAGGTTTCCAGGGGAGTGAAGGGATGGCAGGTGCTAAGTGGGTAACACTTGTGAAATCACTAGGGGTGAGTTTAGGTTGCCTCTTACTAATTCAGACATCTTGCTTAGGGCAAAGCAGTAATCAGTCCTCTTGATAAAAGAGAGACAATGAGAGAGAATGACATTGAAAGACAAGTTGACCTTTAATATAACCATAACCTGGCTACAAAAATAACCGTTATGTGTATGACTATGACATTAGAAACAGACCAGCTGCTGAAGACAGAGTAAAATCTAAAGCAGTGACTTTTTAAAACTTTTAAACTTTTAAAAACTTTTCAGTCTGTACAGGATTTTGCTGAGTTTTTTGTTTTTGTGATTGTTGCGGCCAGAAATGCTTGATTCTGCTACGGGTTTTTTCATTTGCGATGCAGTTTGCAGAGTTTTTTTTTTTAGCTTATTTGTAGAAAACTACTTGAATTGCACGAAATTGTTTTTCACAGTGATGTTTGTAGGTAAATGAGACCTTTTAGCTGTACTCATGTTCAACGCACATGAAACGATGAGGGCTTTGGCTGAATGCACATTGTGTTAACGTCACATGACACATCTGGGCCCAAATCTGCGGAAACTCTGTGGTAATTTTGAAAAATTGCAAGTTCCTCTGAATATTGCAAAGTTTGTTTGATTTTGCATTCATTTCTGCGATCGCAAAATCCTGGAGGGACTGACTTGTACTTAGAGTTGATTTCATGCTGTAAAAATTACTATTTAGGAAATGGAGAAAACCTGAAAGGCTTGCTCCGTAACCTCAGTCTCTGCCATGGTTTTCTTAGTCAAAGCCTGGGCCCAAATAACCAGGGCTGTGTTATCTCTGTGAACTTGAGGGGATATAGTGAGTGGTGTGCTGGCTCATGTAATTGTAAACCTGTACTGTTCAGTCACTTGCTCTGGTAGCACAGATCAGGCCCTTGCCCTATAGATTTCTCAAGCAGAGTAATTTAGTTACAAGAACTGAGAAGTGAAAATAGTAATGGAGAAGCAATTTGATATATGACCTGCCAGACTTATTGCCTAGATTACTGCTGCCTGCCTCTGTGCTAACAAAAAGAGAGATTTTGTCAAGAGAGAGTAGTGGAGATGGTCCAACAGAAGACCTGTTTGTGTTGGCGTGGTAAATGCTGATTGCATGATAGAGGTGGGAAAGAGGTAAAGAGTGATTGAATGAATTTAATAAGATTGAAGATAAAGGGTTCCACACGTCCACCAGCCTTTGAGAACCCAAAACCCCAGCTGTGGGAATAGACATCACAGTTAGATCCATGAAGAGAAAGAGAAGAGCGATGAGGTGGATGAAAGATGGAAGAGGTGGCAGAACAAGAAAGGAACGAGGGGAGGAGAATATGATGGAAATGAAAGAGGGTTCAAGGCTTTATGTCAACTGAGTAACCATAGCTTTGCAGTGGCCAGCAACCACGATAAGGAAGAAAAAGGTGGTGAGAAGAGAAGAAGGGAAGGTCTAGAGCATTTTGCATTAAATGATTATGAAAGATAAATAACTACCAAATCTTTATTCTCTTTTCAGAGTGTCTGTACACACAATGACTTTTAGATATACACATAGACTGTTTATATTAGGGTATACATGGGGTCTACAGTAAATATTACAGAATGTCATCAACAAATCTCAATGCCTCCAACATTATTAAAGTGATTTCTCAGTGGTTTCCAAACCTGTGTCATACATCCTTGATTTTCATGAATGGTCCCACATACACACCCTAAAGATTACTGTGGATGGTCCCACTTGGATACCCTGAAGACTGCACAGTTTATGTCCAATACTCACCTGTTCTTCAGTGGATAATTTCACTTGGATACTTGTACCTAAAAATATGTGTTTTAATCATAAAAGACCCTTATGTTCATACTAACATCTGGGTGTCACCCAGAAGAGGAGTTCCCTTTTGAGTCTGGTTCCTCTCAAGATTGTCATGTCTTCTTAGGGTGTTTTTTCTTGCCACTGTCACCTCTGGCTTGCTCATTAAGGATCTAAATCTACATCCGGATTCCTGTAAAGCTGCTTTGTGTCTATTGTTAAAAGAGCTATATGAATATAATTGACTTGACTTGACTCTATCACACAATGCACTGAAAATTATTGTTAGTTTTATTCAGGATGCCAAACTACTTTGTGTATGTGAAGCTTTGGCAAGGACACAGGAAAGTGCTAATGGAAATAATATAGCTTGTAATGAATATCAGGAATCACATTGAGTTGGTCATACTTTCTAACCTAGCCATACTACACAAGCTACATTTTGAACCAGTGGTACACAGGTAGTCCGCTATGACAATCTTGCTGAAAACCAACCCCATCATTTGGGTCATTGTTGTGTACTCGTTAAAGGAGACAAGTCATTGTCTATGTCTCTTTTCCTTTCTGTAAGTTCAATTGCTTACAGTGTTACAGTACGTACAGTAGACTCACTGTATATCTCCTGCTATGAACCTGCTTTACTTTCCACCAACTATTGTCCAGTCTCATCTCTGGGGCTGATCAGAGAACAGTGCGCTGATGGAATTCAGGTCGGACGTGTTATCACCGCCAATGTGATTTCGCTTGCATTTAAGAGAGCTTAGCTCAGGCTAAATGAGACCTTTGAGTGAGTCTTGCTTTTTTCCCTAGACAGAGTGGCACTTTGTATGGACGGAGCGGTATTCCCATGGTGAAGGTTCGGAGCCACAGGCACCTACCCACGCTCAGCCTCCGCTTTGTGGGGACACATTTCTTGGCAGGCTGGGAGGGAAATTACTTTGATTGGCATAGTTGGTACTGTAGCACTTTAAAGCATAAAGAACCCCCCTCACTAACCCCCCTTCCTAGATTTTTTGAATCATTCCTGCCTGATGTCCTCTTATCTTTCCCACAAACCCTCAGTAACTTGGAGAGGGGGCTAGGGAGAACTTTCTCATGGCAAGAGAACACATTGTCCTTTGCAAAGCAGTTAAACAAATAGACTACCCGTAGTACACACCGACATAAATATGTTCTGATATATTAAAACGTTTTTCCTTTTATCTAAAGCAGCCATTTTAAAATGTTGAATTGGGTGACTTCCTGTGTTTGGCATGAATCTTCAATTCTTACCATATATCCTTTGCTTTTCATATCTTGTTGTCTGGATTTTTATTGTCAGGTCTCTATTTAGTTTTGGTACCTTTGGTTTCTTTAGACAGACTCTGTAGTCACATCAAGAATATGTATCTCCTTGCGAAATGGCCATGAGTGGGATACACATACAGATTAGTAATGAAAACCTATTTACAGATGTATTATGAATATAATTCACCATCATTCATAGATTCATCTTCAGTTACCACTTTATCATGCTGGAGGACGCATTGGATCCCATGAACACTTCATTGAGATGGGAATACACCCCGGATGGGATGCCAGTCCATCACAGGGTACCCATGAAGAATAACATTCCAGTTCAGTGGTCTAGATGTTAGGCTACTGATTGGAAAGTCATGAGTTCAAACCCCAGCACCGCCAAGCTGCCACTGTTGGGCTCTTGAGCAAGGCCCTTAACCCTCAACTGCTCAGCTGTATAAATGAGATAAAGTCGCTCTGGATAAGGGCGTCTGCCAAATGCCATAAATATAAATGTAACATTCACACACAGGGACAATTTAGAGTCACCTATTCACCTACGTGCATAGGTTTGGGAAGTGGGAGGAAACCGGAGAACTGAGAAGAAAGCCACATGGTCACAGGGAGAACATCTCTACACAGACTGTGAACTTAGGATCGAACCCGAGGACCCTGGAGCTGTGAGGCAGCAGTGCTGTGAAAAAGTATTTGATTTCTTCTGTTTTTGTGTATATCTCATACTAAATAGTTTTAGGTCTTCAGACAAAACACAACATAAAATAAAGGCAACCCGAGTAAACACACAGTACAGTTTTTATTTATTTTATTTTTTTCATTGAATCAAAAAAAGTTATCCAATATTTATCTACCCATGTGAAAAACTAATTTAAACTTAAAGTCCGGTTGTGCCACCTTTAGCAGCAATAACTGAAACCAAACGCGTCCGATAACTGGAGATCAGTCTTTCACTTACTGCTAGGACTAGGACTTACTCCTATGCTTTTGATCATTGTCTTGCTGCATAATCCAGTTGCGCTTGAGTTTCAACTTACAGACTGAAGACTGGACATTCTCCTTTAGGATTTTCTGGTAGAGAGCAGAATTCATGTTTCCCTCAATTATGGAAAGTTGCCCAGGCCCTGAAGCAGCAAAGCGTCCCCACACCATCACACTTCCACCACCATGCTTGACCGTAGGTATGATGTTCTTTTTGTGGAATTCTGTGTTTGGTTGATGTGGCAGGACCCCTGTCTTCCAAACCATTCCACTTTCAACTCAACAGTCCACAGAACATTCTCCCAAAAGGTTTGAGGATCATCAAGGTGTGTTTTGGCAAAATTCAGACGAGGCTTAATGTTCTTCTGGGAAGGTTCACTACTGTGCCAAGTTTTCCCATTTGGAGATAATGGCGCTCACTGTGGTTCTTTGTAGTCCTAGAGCCTTTGAAATAGCTTTGTAACCCAGACTGATGTATTTCAATCACCTTCTTCCTCATCATTTCTGGAATTTCTTTTAATTTTGGCATAGTGTGTTACTATGTAAGACCTTTTAACCAACTTCATGCTATTGGAAAAGTTCTATTTAAGTGTTGATTTGATTGAACAGGGTTTGCAGTAATCAGGCCTGGTTGTGTCTAATCCAGCTGAACCCCATTATGAATGCAGTTTCATAGATTTGGGGAATTAGTAACTACTGGGTCAAATACATTGGCCCAATACAGGCCCAGTTGGTATTCGATAACTCTTTTGCTTCAATAAATAACATTATCGTTTAAAAAGTGTATTTTGTGTTTACTCAGGTTGCCTTTGTTTTATCTTGGATTTTGTTTTAATTTCTGAAACAATTTAGTATGAGATATACACAAAAACAGAAGAAATCAGGATGTGGGGAAATACTTTTTCACAGCACTGTACCTTGCTAACAATAAACAGTAAAAAAAAAAAAAAAAAAACAAGAAAAAAGTAGTGCACACTGGTTTGAAAATGATCAGCAAGCTTACAGTTTTTATTTGCTGAACCCTGCCCAGAAGAGAATAATAGCACTAAGCATTTTTCAGTCTAACAATGTTAGAGACGTGTAGTTGAAACACATAATCTTGAAACACTCCTCCAAGTACACCATCTATATTGTTAAGTGCGCACATGTGGAGTATTTTCTTTAACTAAGTCTAATATGGTCATTGCAAAGCACTTATTTCATGTTTCTTCAGCCCTTTGTGTGTTGATTTGGATTCTTTTGCGTCACTGTCTCGTTTAAAGTTCTATTGATGGCCAAGTCTTAACCTCCTTGCAGCAGAAACCTGGCTTTGTAATGAAATATACTGATAATTAACAAAATTCAGGATGGCATCAATTTGACGCTGCTAGGCCATTTGTCACAAAACAGAAGCATCCAATGATCCACTTCAGTATTTTAACGTGGGTATTAAGTGCAAATTATAAATATATATATATCGTTTCACCAGCACTAATGGGTTTCTCTCAGGAACAGCTTATTTTGTGCAACCCTCCCAAAACGGCAAAAGGTTACCCAGCACCTTGTGCTCATTTTTAATGACCATGCAGACAGCTCGGCCATCCTCGCACTCAGGTCAGCCATCCTCCTCATCTAATAGTTGATTTTTTAAACTTGACATGCCCAAGAATACAGTAAACTGTAGCAGTCTGACAACTGTGATCTGTGAGTTCTTTTTTGCCTCACTCACCAACATCCTCACTGTGCGTGGGTGCAGTATGCTCGAGTCCAATTCTGTGAAAACATTCATATATTATTATTATGGTTGTAGTTGTGCTTAATGGCATTTCAACTAGGGATGCATCAATGCCATTTTTTTCCTTTGTGTGCACACAATTCTTGGCACCTTGTGCTCATGTAATGACAATGACAATGATACTGCTCTGCATGTTCTGGTCAGCTACTCTCGCGCTCTCTATTAAATATACTGTTCAACACCAAAAATAAATATCAGGTTACTTGTAGAAATTGTAGAAACAATTCCCAGGTGTTTTAGTGGCTAGCATGCGGTGCTCTCATTGCTGCGGTCCAGGTTTGATTCGTGGTCAGGGAACCAACCCCAGCCTCTGGAGGGTTGCACAAGCCAGTGCACTCTCAGTGCCATCCCAAGCCCAGAAAATGGGGAGGGCTGCATCAGGAAGGGCATCTGGCATAAAACTTGTGGCTGAATCAATATGTGGATTGGTGATCCGCTGTGGCAACCCTGAAATGGGAGCAGCCGTGAGGGGGGACTTGTAGGAATTGTAGAACGATTGTGTAGGATCTCCTCTTTACACTTTCAAAAAGCATGGTTTGCTGTCTGCTTTGATTTGATTGGCATCATTAATCATGAAATACGTCCAGATCGCTGGCAGTCCCTGTCATATGTTCATTAGCATGACAACACAAGCCTTCATCACATAGGACCACTTGTTATTGGAAGATGGTATTGGAGCATTTCTATGAGTACGAGTAAATGAGCATGGTACTGAACCAATACGTGATGCCAGTATTGGTAATGATGCATCCCTAATCTTAACTACTTTAAGAATTTACTATTTTGTTTTAATATCTATTACCTGACTTGTGCAAGTCAATAACCATATATTTTGTTTGTGCTGAGAGCTCTTGTTTTTCCCATATTTGTGGATGAAAAATGCATTTTACATAAGCAACTTCATATTTATACCCCAGTAAAATCTAAAATGGTCAAAGGCAACGTCAAGTTCTGTTCTATAAGCAATTTGTATATAATGTAGTTTTTCAACGATGGCAGTTTGTTTGCATATATTTCAAATATTTTCTTAGAGGTACACTATATGGCCCAAACATTTGTGGACACCTGACCATCACATCTCATATGTGGTTCTTCCCAAAACTGTTACCACAATGTTGGAAGCACACAGTTGTATAGAAGGTCTTTGTATGCTGTAGCTTTAAGAGTTCCCTTCACTGGAATTAAGAAGCCCAAATCTGTTCCAGCATGACAATGCCCCTGTAAACTAAGCGAGGTCCGTTAAGACATGGTTCGCAATTGAGTGGCCTGCACAGAGCCCTGACCTCAAACCCACTGAACATCTTTGGGATGAATTGGAATGCTGACTACAGCCCAGGCCTCCTTGTTCATGTCTGAAGTCACTAATGCTTTTGTGTCTGAATGGGCAAATCCCCATAACCATTCTCCAAAATCCAGTGGAAAGCCTTCCCAGAAGAGTAGAGGTTATCATAACAGCAAAGGAATGGGAATCGGATGGGATGGGATGGAATGTTCAAAAAGTGCATATACAGGTGCATACATCTAAAAAAAAAAAATTTGAATATTGTGGATAAGTTAATTTTTTTCCTGTAATTTAATTCAAAAAGTGGAATATTGCAAGCCTTTTTTTTGTTTTAATCTTGATGATTATGGCTTACAGCTCATGGAAATCAAATATTAGAATAAAAAATGTATAATACAGAAATGTTGTCCAGAGAAGAGCTCTAATCAGCTAATTAACTCAAAACACCTGAAAAGGTTTCCTGAGCCTTTAATATGTCAGTCTGTTTCAGTCCACAAAACCACAATATTAATGGAATAATATTCATGGAAAGTTGACTGGAAGGGAAGAGTGTAGTAGGAAAAGGTGCACAAGTAACAGGGATGACTGCAGCCTTGAGAGGATTGTCAAGCAAAACCGATTCAAGAACTTGGGGGAGCTTCACAAGGAGTGGACTGAGGCTGGGGTCAGTGCATCAAGAGCCACCACGCACAGACGTGTCCAGGAAATGGGCTACAAGTGTCACATTCCTAGTGTCAAGCCACTCCTGAACCAGAGACAACGTCAGAAGCGTTTTTCCTGGGCTAAGGAGAAAAAGAACTGGGTCCCCCCCCAAAAAAAAGACCCAACAATATAGCTGATTGCCTCCATGCTACGCCGCATTGATGCAGTAATTCATGCAAAAGGAGCCCCACCAAGTATTGAGTGCATAAATTAACATACTTTTCAGAAGGTCAACATTTGTGTATTATAAATTCTTTATTCTAATATTTTGAGACACTGGATTTTTGATTTCCATGAGCTGCAAGCCGTAATCATCAAGATTAAAACAAAAAAGGCTTGCAATATTTCACCTTATGCGTAATGAATCTAGAATATATGAAAGTTCCACTTTTTGAATTAAATTACAGAATTTTTTTTTTTTACTTTTTGTACGATATTCTAATTTTTGAAATGCACCTGTACATGTTATGGTCAGGTGGCCACAAACTTTGGCTATATAGTTTACCTATACTTTTACCACATGGTTTTATAATACTATTAAGTACAAAAGTGAAGTGAAGAAGTGAATTATTTTTGTGAGAGCAAAAGTAAATAGCTCCTTACTTTTCCTAAATAGTTCCTAACTAGTTACTAGTTCCTCTTATTGCTAATTTAGGAGGGCAGAGTATATTAAGCACTAAACACAGCCAAAGTAATTTGATGCAAAGCTTTCTGTAAAATGTTGTAAATATATATTGTAAAATGCTTAATGAAAAGCTAGTGTGTCTGGGCCTTAACATGACCTAATTCATCTTAGTCCTAGTCCATGTCTTGATCAAGTTGTTCTGTTTTTTTTGCCTCTTACAGGTTTCACAATCTTGTGGCCAGTTATGGGCGCCTGACACCACTGGCAGACGTGGATTTGCGTCCACTGAGCTGTGCCCAGGTTGAGCTGCACTTTGGGGACAACACAGAGCAGCTGGAGCTCCGGCTAGAGCAGACTGTGGCTGACCTCAAGAAGCAGCTCAGGCCAGTAGTGCAGCTGCCAGTCAACAAGATGCGCGTCTACTACATTGACAGGCAGCTGGGTTACGCACTAGCACCTCAAGAGCTGAAGTATGGAGCCCGAGCCCTCCATTCCTACAGCATCCGGGATGGAGATGAGATCCTGGTAGTGCCAAAGTGTCAGTGAATAAAGCGATATGATCACAGAGACAGTGGTTAAAACAGGGACCAGTTGATATGGAAGAAGCAAATAAATATCTCCCAGTAAAGCCAGTCTAAACAATGAGTTCCAATTCAATTTATAGATCAGTGAACCACTCTGTCTTGTGGAAAGTCAGAGAGATAAGGGCTGTGTGTCCTAGAGTGGGTATAGAAAAGAATCACACCCTTTAAAATAATCACATTTTGTTGCTTTCCAGGCTGAAATGAAGACGGACACATTTTCTATTTTATCCAGCTGTATTTACTCAGTGCAACTTATAACATCCAAGTGAAAGATATAACACCAACATGTCAGAAATAAATAAATAAAATAAAAAAAAACAGAATCATTGAGTTGGAAAAGGGATCACCCCCCTCCTAAAAATGACTCAAAACGACCTCCTAAAAATTCAATAAGGTATAGTTAATCACCTTCTCAATGGCACACAAAGCAATTTGACTTTCAACTGTGATCAGCTGTGGTCATTTTGATTAGCTCAGAATGAAAAGAACTTTCCTGGAGCATTTTGTAGTGCAACTGAAGCAAACAATCAACTATGGGTGGCAAGGCACTGTCAAAAGAAGTTGTGGACAGGCACAAGTCAAGAGATGGATACAAAAGAATTTCAAAGGCTTTATCAATGCCTAGAAGCACAGTGAAGTCTATTATTAAGAATTGGAAGGTATTTGGTACAACACAGACCCTCCCTGGATCAGGACGTCACTCCAAACTGGATGAAAAAGCCAGGAGGAAACTGGTCAGAGAGGCTACCAAGAGGCCTACAGCAACTCTGAAGCAGTTGCAGGAGTTTATGACAAAGAGTGGTCATTGTGTGCATGTGACAACAATATCACAAATTCTCCACAAATGTGGCTTGTATGGGAGGGAAAAAAAGAAAAAAGCCACTCCTCAAGTAAGGCCACATGAACACACCTTGAAGATTCTGAGGCCACATGGAAAAAGATGTTATGGTTAGATGAGACTAAAATTGAATTATTTGGCCTCAACACCAAAGGATATGTCTGGCAGAAATCCAATACAGCTCACCATCCAAATAACACCATTCCTACAGTACAGAATGGAGGTGGTAATATCCTGTTATGGGGGTGTTTCTCTACAGCAGGGACTGGAGCACTTGTCAGGATAGAAGGAAAATGGATGGGGCAAAATACCATCAAATTCTTGAGGAAAATCTGCTGCCCTCTGCCTGAAAGTTGTCAATGGGAAGAAGGTTTACCTTCCAACATGACAATGACCCAAAGCACATAGAAAAACTGACCACACAGTGGTTGAAGGAGAAAAAGGTGAATGTCCTTGCATGGCCTAGTCAGAGCCCAGACTTAAACCCCATTGAAAATCTGTGGAATGACTTGAAGACTGCAGTCCACAAACGGTCACCATCAAATTTAACTGAAGTTGAGCAGTTCTGCAAAGAAGAGTGGGCAAATATTGCAAAGTCTAGATGTACAAAGTTAATAGAGACATATCCCAACAGACTAAAGGCTGTAATTTAAAAAAATAAGGCAAATTAAAGCAAGGGGGTGATCCTTTTACCAACTCTGTGACTCTGGTTTTAAATTTTTTATTTTTATTTTTTCTGACATGTTGGTGTTATATCTTTCACTAGGATGTTATACGTTGCACTGAGTAAATACAGCTGGATAAAACAAAAACTGTGTCCGTCTTCATTTCAGGCTGCAAAGCAAAAAAAGGTGATTATATTAAAGTGATTCTTTAATCACTTTAATTAAAGTAAAAGCCGACACAACAATGTCGGCTTTTACAGTGGGTATAGAAAAGAATCACCCAACTGGAACTATCCAACTGGATCATGTCCAGTACTCCAGCATGTCTGTTACCTGGATCACTACAACAACTTGGCTGAAAAAAAATAATCAGGTTTAATTGGTGTCACTAAGCTGAGAGGTGCTAAGAAGGGCTGGACTACCCCTGACACGCCTACAGGTGAGAGTCACACGTGCTAAATTTGGCAAAGCTCACACACACCATTCATTCTCCCAGATTAAAAACTCTCACATCCGTAGTGGGTTCACTCTCAGGCTGCAAAAGCTTTCCTGAGTAAAGCAGCAGTCAGAGTTCACCATCAGCTTGGCAACACCAAATAACATGGTGAACTGCCGGGATATCAAGTGTAAGAGTCAGACAAGCGGTTACCAGGCCATGAAAGCAGGGGCTGATCTCAAAAGAAAGGTCACAGAGGAGGTGGCTGTGAGACTTGGTGTGTTTTGAAATGGTGGGGGCTTTAAGAAAGCTTTTCATGCCTTGCCCTGTACCAGGAGCAAACATGTTCTGGCTAGGCTGATGGTAGCCTGATCCACCCTCTGCACCACAAAGCTGGGGAAGGACAAGGATGGCTGAAGGAGGCTCATTGTGTGGCCAGGAGAGGGAGTAATTTTTGGGGAGGTTTAGGTTACCTGAAAGGAGCTTGACATTGTGGACGAAAGGAAAGAAAAAAGAACCAACAAGTAAGCAACAGATGGATAGAGGAAGGGTGATGGGCCAGGATTTTTACCCCTTCCAAGCTCAAGCCTGGTAGACCTACCAGAACTCTGTGACAGCATTGGTGAACTTGAGTGCATTTGACCACTTTCCCATGGAAATGGTTCACAGGACCTCTGTAGTTCTTCGTTGTGCTTGTTGACAGTGTGCTAACTCAGTCAGTATTATTTGAATCTGCTTGGTTTGGTTGGCAGGTGGCTGGTAAGGCTGGTGACTTGTAGCTGCATTTTATCGGACACTTGACTCTTATACCCAAACAGTGGTGTTAGTGCTTATCACCAAGCATGTCACAGTCTCTTCTTTGTGAGACAGAAACTGGTTCAGATGACACAGAGCCATCTCGGTTGAGCTGACCTATTGCACAATCACCAAGCAAATGTTCTGAAAAGGGAATCAAGAGAATGGGAGGAAGATGGAGAGAAAAGACATGGGCTGATATGTCTTATTAGCAAACTCATTACATCATAAGGAAGACAAGATAGTAAAAAGATAGAAATCACAGTCTTTCTCTCTCGTGCCCTTTCTTCTTCTCTTACCTCTGTTTATACTGTTACACTAGGATAGAATGAGTGCTGAGTCGTACCGTCTCACATTGTACTCTTTATCATCTTTTCTGTCTTCTTGCATGGATTGGTTAAGAATATGGGTGCATTTACACAACAAGGCAACAAGGTGTAACAGAATCCTCCATAGGGATTCCTACGTTGGACATAGGGAATCCAGGTTTGGCCTTCTGTCCAGAAGATTTTCACACGTCCAGCCCCTTTTGGGTCTCTAGTTACCTCCACTGTCCCTCTGTGAACAAAGGTGCATCTGACTCCCATCTCTTTCCCATCTACTTCCCAGACCCTATCACCATGGATTTACCCACTATTTCCCCGCCTTTCGGTTCTATCTCAGCACCAGATCTATGGAAATCAGCTCCCTTGGTGACTGACCTAGCCTAATGTGTGCCATTGCAAATGAGGCTGTCCTTAATTAGTGTAGGGAACCAAGCAAACAGGAGGGGGAGCACTCATACACATCTCTTACATACACTTAGTCGTTGACTCACGCGCACACACTGAATGTTCTGACTGACTCATGTTAATACTGTAATTCTAACCACCCTCTCCTTTATATTTACAAAGAGACTTTTTTCTCATCTTGTTTTCTTTTGTAAATAAATTACCTAAGGGTGGACAACAGAGCTTTACACTTTTCTGAAGGGATTTTTGATGGGGAAGGGACTCAAAGTAAGAAAACTGAAATATCTTTCAGTTCACAATATCAGTTTTTGCAGGTACATACTGTGGAGAAAAAAGTAGCCCATGGAGACCCCAAAAGCTATATTGTGCAACACTACAAATAAAATCTAATAACTTTGTGAAACACAGTTCTAACAATTTGTCAACTGTAATTTGTGTAAAATTGTTCTATTAATGGCTAGCTAATTAGCTAAATAGCAAACAGTAGACAATTACCTTCTCTCTTGCATGCTATTTTGCAATGTCCTGTGCTTGCCATCCAAGACTAGTGTTGGTTAATCAGACTCTCCAGGAGCAGAGCCTGCTATAAGGTGTGTAGACTTAAGTTATTTGTTGTATGGTGAAATAATGTGGAAAATACTGCCTGTATTCAAATGTTAAAATTAATTGTTTGATGATGCAATATAGTAACATGTTTATTATAAATCTATATAAGCACTGTGCAGTAAGGAAAACTGGCCTGCAGGACATGAACAATAGGATGCAATGTAAACTAATGGTTCCACTAGTCAGCATCCCAACCTGACCCCTCGCTCCCAAATGACACGGTGTACAACTGCCACTGCTCCAAAGACATATTTCTTTCAGGAACCATATTTGTGCCAACAGTTTTAATATTCCTTTTATTTCCTTACCGACCATATACCATCATTGGCCAACCCCACCCCCCTCCTTTTTTCTTCTTTCTTGCTCTTCCCCACCTCATCTGAAAAGTCTCACCCATTTCTTCATCTCCACACCCCTCCATCTCCTGTCTCCCCCCTTCCCCAAAAACACTCTCAGATTAACTTTAACACTATTTGCAGTCTAAAAGCTAGAGCCTGCCTCTGTCAGTTCTTCTCCAGCTCACCACTATTGGGACACACACAAACACTTCTCTCTTCTCTCATCTTGAGATCACTTTTGCAAATCTCTTGCTTTCTAAGCCAAAAGCCAAAACACGCCGCAGGCTCGGATTGGGCTTGATTTGCTCGTCTTGTTTTCCTCTGTAATCCTGCATACCTGGACTTGCAGAGTGCTCTTGCGTGAGGGGTTTAAGGAAGCCTTTCTTGGGAGCCTTCCCCCTCCCCTTCCCTTTCCCCGGTTCCAGCACAGAACCTGTCCACTCCTAAAACAGTGTGGATGGTACCCAGTTTGATGGGACTGAAAGGCTGATGCCACAGGTGAGGTGCTGAGCTTCTGTCTTCTGAAGACAGGTGAGTTGATACCAATATTTGTCCTATTCCTGGCATAGCTCTGGTTAATTTGTTAGTAGTAGGCTGGTGATGCTGTAGCCTTTAAGACAAGCCTCTAAGAAGTATTATCTGCCTTTCTTTATCCCTGACTCAGGTTCTCAGCTTCAGGTTCTCCCTCTCTTTTTATCCCTTTCCTCTCTGCTGTTTGGGATCACACTTAATGTGTGAATAAGTAAATCATCGGTTTATCTGGCAATAAGTAGCCCAGTGATTTTGATAACATCTATCTCTGGCTTTGATGTGGGTCTTAATCTGTTGTCAAGAAGACAACTTGTTAGAGATCAGTTTCTCAAGGGGTTAGCCAACTAAACCCTGTTTGAGAGATGAAGAGATGGATTTACCCCTCTGGCATTTCTCACAATCTCTTGCGGTACACTTGGGATTTCCACCAAACACTGGTTTCGACTGTAGTTGGTTTCATCTCAGAGTACATCACACATGACCATGTGGTCCAAACACCACATGCTCTCTGGAAGACTAGGTTTCAGTTATGTTGGAAGGTGGGGATTTGTAGTCATTTGTAATGAGGGGAGTTGCTACTCTGCCTGCCGGAGGAACTCTGGCGTCAATAAAATGATTTTGTCCAGTCCAGTGGCTACATGCTATTTAGATCTGTTTTGATTTAATGTCAGTTGTTCATGTTATATATAAGGAATTGCGATAGCTTTTAAGCGATCAACAAATTTTCATACTCTGTTACCAAGGAATAACAGAATGCCTTATAGACCATATGTATTTAGTGAGTGATACACTTTTTGTTGTTTTATTTGTTTTGTTTTTTATTCCATACAATAGGACCTGATGATGAATGTAATTTTAACTTTAATGTGCATAATGTCAGGTTTAATTCAACAGCATAGAAATCAATATTAAATGATTTTTTTTTTTTTTTTACAGAAGGTAATCTAAAAACAAAAAACAAACAAACAAACAAAACCCAACTATAACGCTTTTCAGAGCCATAAATGTCCAAGCCACATTACAGGCCTGGCATGAGGTCACCAAGAGAGATGCCCAGTGTCTAGTGGTCTTTGAGTTACAGACATTATAGGCCAGGAGTGCCTAGAGTCTAGCAGAGTTTGTAGATTTTCTGCTCAAATACAGACCAGTTAATTATCTGGTTGATGTGTGTTAGAGCAGAAAATTGCCCTGGAGACTAAAGCTTATTTAAAACTTAAATAGTGTATAAAATCATGCTGATGCTGAGTTAAATGAATATGGACACATTTCCAATGCATGTACAATGAATAAACACACACACACACACACACACACACACACACACACACAGACACACACACACACACACACGCACAAATATATACAGACAGACAGACAGACAGACAGATAGATAGACAGACAGATAGATAGACAGACAGATAGATAGATAGATAGACAGACAGACAGACAGATAGATAGATAGATAGATAGATAGATAGATAGATAGATAGATAGATAGATAGATAGATAGATAGATAGATAGATAGATAGATAGATAGATGCATTGTAGTATATTAATCAGTCTGTATACAGCTATACTTTATGTTTTGACAGCCCTTGAATTAATCCTGTTGTCTTATCTGTCAGTAAATACCACTACTGCACCCTACAGATTTAATGTTACACTTAATGGATCTATGAAAAGATTTATGAAACATGCTGGATATAATGATGAAAAATGTAAAAAATATTCAAATGTCAAATAAGAAAAGAAAGAAAATAGCAAAACCAATCTCATTGTGACATTTCCAGCAATAAACAAAAATAATAATTTCAGCTTTTACAGAAGTTATTTTACTCACATAATATTCACTAGTAATATGGCCAATTACCTGAACATCCATTTAGTTATAATCAGTGCATTTGTGGGAAGACACAAGCATATAGCTAAATAATAATAATAATAATAATAATAATAATAATAATAATAATAATAATAATAATAATAATAATAATAATAATAATTTCCTGGAACAATAAACTTTGTAGACTGAAATGAAAGATATATTTCTGACTTTAGATTTATATGTCTAAAAATACTTTAATGTCTACATCTACAAGATGTAATCAGTTGAGACAAATCACAGAACAATTCACACTTGCACTTACGAGATAATCCATATGTTTGGTCATCATGGGGTTAAAGGTGAAGTGAATGTGTTTTCAGTGTGAGACCACCCTTAACTACTTATTGTCTGGGTGGTAAACTAAGGAGCCATGTAACTGTAATGTAATATCTACCAAAGGGCTTGGTCAGCTGAGTTAACAGAATTCCGCTATTTTTGCTGTTTCCAACTATCCATTTATGATTAAGTAGGATCTGGATCCTTCATCTGGATATGTATTATGAAATATGTATTAGGACTGTCATTCCATATCCTGGAGACCATTAAAAGGTTTGGGAGAAAATGTCTTTAAATTCAATGGGACTGAAATTCAAACTTGAGCGCCTCGGGTTGTCGAATTGACTGTGGCAATTCAAGCCTTCTCAATTAGAGCCATTAGCTGAACCGCTCACGTCCCCTCTCTAAAGCCAATGAGACATACCACACAAACACATGGTAACAGACCCTCCAAGTGATGGTGAGCAGTGAGTTTGACTCCCCGCCACAGGCTCGCCTGCAGTGCAGAAGCCTAGAATGCTCCTCTATTGCCCACTAACACAGTAGTGCTGGTGAATGTGATCCTTGCACATTGTTCACTATCACATAATGGGACCTTTTCAGCAAAGGGCCAACAGGCCCACCATGGCAGGGAACAGAGAAGGCGGTGAAGACCCATGGGATGCCTGGGAGACCGCTCTTAAAACCAGGGAAGATTAGAGCGGGTTGAACTTATCTTATTTGTCTTCTTAATGTGCTTTGTAGTTTATAGTTCAATTCACATGTGTAATATAAGCTATTATTAAACTAAAATCACTGACATCAGTCATTAAAAAGAATATCTGCATTTGGAATGCTACTACTACCATAACAGAAATTTGTGATTTTGATCATTTATGCTGTCAACTTTTAGCTCAAACAGGTGTAAATTTCATGTGTGTGCTGTAGGTCTTTAGGATGGTCAAAACAAGCACTTTAGTGTCTCTTCTCCAGCTTTTCAGCACTCTTGCTCCCAGAGGAGGTGAGTCATCCTGCTTATTCTAGTTCCTCCTAATTTATGTTTTACCCACCTTGCTGCTTCATCTGAATAATATTCATTGGAATAATTATTGATAATTAAGCAATATTGCACGAGCAAGAGTGCTGTTATACGGAATATCAGCACAACTTTAATTCGGATGTAGGCACAAGTGCCACAGGTAATCACAGCCACGCTGATATCCCGTACAACAGCACGACTGCGAGTATGATATTGCTTTTATATAACAGTTCTATAAACAAGAAATTATATTGTTTTAATATTGAGTAACTGACATTTCAGGCACAATATGGCCAAATATTTTGTTTATTTTTGCTCCATCAACAAAAATGCCATGCACTGCACAGACTGACTGACAGCCTGTAGTAAGTGTAGTAATGGTTTCAATGTAACAAACTATTGCTAGTATTGGAATTTTATGTAGCGAACACAGATAAGCGGAGTGAACTGTACCAGTGTGATAATACTAAATATTAACACTCGTAGAATGTTGGTTGTCCAATCAAATTAGTGGACAGGATTATATCAATTATATCAGGTTGTGTTACTGCAAGAAGTATTAGCAAAACAATCAGGGACCAAATCTTATGATAGGCTGTTTCATTCATAGTTTGAATGCATAATAATTACACATAAGCCGGTATTTGCATGCATAATGTTTGGCATAATCATTAACTTGGTGAGTGAATAAAACAAGCTACGAATAGAAATATATTATATATAGAGTTCTATAACTGCGGTCTGTGTTCAAAATCTGTTTTAAATTGAAAATTGTATTTACTACACTGCTTTATTTTCTTTCTTTCTTAGCTTTCTCTCAGGATATCCTTTACCCCTTTGGACCAGCTCATAGGGACATAGAAACCCCCAAGATGGATGATGGCAGTTCAACAGAAGTTTCTCTATTAATTCCATTTATCTTCTTCAATGTCCCCTACCGCTCTCTATATGTGAGTGCAACAGGGAAAAAATGTTTTATACACATACATCTTGCTTCAAAGTAATGTGTTAATATTATATACAGTACTGAGCAAAAGTTTTAGGCACATGCAAAGATGCCTTCAAAATAATTAATTAAATGTTTCTTCATTAAAAAAACAACAACATATAGAGCAGTAAACAGTAGTAAATAAAACAAAGTCAATATTTGGTGTGACAAAAAAAATCAAAATAAAAATAGCAGTCTCTGGTACAATTTGTGCAGTTTTATAAGGAAATGAGCTTTTAAGTTTTATTGCAGAACCAGCCACAGTTCTTCTGGAGACTTTGACTTTCACATTCGCTTCTTATTTTTGCAGCAAAACCCAGCAGCCTTCATTGTGTTTTTTTGTCTGAAACGTGGTCTCTTATGTAATATGCTGCTTTCTTTAATGACATACAAACATTTTTCTGTAACACTTAATTTTATGCTAAAAAAACTAATGGGAATCTAAAATGTATAACAAAAGTAAAAATCTATAACAAAGTTTATACTAAAAAAATAAGGTGCCTAAAACTTTTGCACAGTACTGTATATCCATTCTAAATAAGTATTGTTATCATGAGTATGCATAATCTTAATACATCTTAATATATTTCATAGAAATATATATCAGTCAACTGTCAGTCTACTTACACGTAACCGCCAGTCATTCTTCTTATTAAGTACAACCCCAGTTCCAAAAAAAGTTGGGACGCTGTGTAAAATGTAAATAAAACCAGAATGCAATGATTTGCAAATATATCTTATGTTTAAACTGAGGAAATGTACCATTTTAAGGAAAAAATAAGCTATTTTTGAATTTGAGGGCAGCAACATATATCAAAAAAGTTTGGACAGGGCCATGTTTACCACTGTATAGCATCCCCTCTTCTTTTAACAACAGTCCGTATGTGTCTGAGAACTGAGGAGACCAGTTGCTGGCGTTTTGGGAGAGGAATGTTGTCCCATTTGTGTCTGATACAGGATTCTCAACAGTCTTGGGTCTTCTTTGTTGTATATTTTGTTTCATGATGCGCCAAATGTTTTCAATTCGTGACAGGTCTGGACTGCAGGCAGACAAGTTCAGCACCCAGACTCTTCTACTATGAAGCCATGCTGTTGTAATAGATGCAATATGTGGTTTAGCATTGTCTTGCTGAAATATGCAACCCTTCCCTGAAAAAGACTGGATGGAAGCGTTGCTCTAAAACCTGTATATACCTTCCAGCATTTATTGTGCCTTTCCAGATGTGCAAGCTGCCCATTCTATAGGCACTAATGCACCCCCATACCATCAGACATGCTGGCTTTTGAACTGAGCACTGATAAAAAGCCAGATGGTCCCTCTCCTCTTTAGTCCTCTTTATTTTAGAGGACGTGGCATCCATGGTTTCCAAAAAGAATTTCAAATTTCGATTCGTCTGACCACAGAACAGTTTTCTTTGGCCCAGAGAAGACAGTGGCGTTTCTGGATCATGTTCACACATGGCTTCTTCTTTGCATGATAAAGCTTTAACCTGTATTTGTGGATGGCACGGTGAACTGTGTTCACAGACAATGAGTTCTGGAGGTGTTTCTGAGCCCATGCAGTGATTTCCATTACAGAATCATGCCCGTTTTTAATGCAGTGCCGCCTGAGGGTCTGAAGATCATGGGCATGCAATATTGATTTTCACCCTTGTCCCTTGTGCAAAGAGATTTCTCCAGATTCTCGGAATCTTTTGATGATATCATGTACTGTAGATGATGAGATATTCAAAGTCTTCACAATTTTACATTGAGGAACATTATTCTGAAATTGTTCCGCAATTTGTAGATGCAGTTTTTCACAGATTGGTGAACCTCTGCCCATCTTTACTCTGCCTCTATAAGATACTCTTTTTATACCCAATAATGTTACTGACCTGTTGCCAATTAAACAAATTAGTTGCTAAATGATCCTCCAGCTGTTTCTTTTTAGTAACACTTACTTTTCCAGCATTTTGTTGCCCCCGTCCCAACTTTTTTGAGACGTGTTGCGGCCAATCAAATTCAAAATTACCTTATTTTTTTCTTAAAACGGTACTTTTCCTCAGTTTAAACATTTGATATGTTTTCTACGTTCTATTGTGAATAACATATGGGTTTATGAGATTTGCAAAACATTGCATTCTGTTTTTATTTACATTTTACACAGCGTCCCAACTTTTTTGGAATTGGGGTTGTACAAACGCATTCATCTAACAATCCAACTAATCAACACTAATATTAATGTACTCATTTGTAAAATTATAATCCACCAATGCTTCCTACCACACAGGTAAACAACAATGGTGTAATCTCCTTCAACGTTCAGGTGAGCCAGTTTACTCCTGAGCCTTTCCCCCTCAGTGACAGTCGGTCATTTATTGCTCCCTTATGGGCTGATGTGCACAATGGTATTCGTGGGGATGTGTACTATCGTGAGACCACAGAGCCAGAGATCCTAGCAAGAGCTACTCAGGATGTCAGGAAGTATATCAAGAGCATGCCATCCTTTACTGCTTCCTGGGCTTTTATTGCCACCTGGAACCAGGTCACGTTCTATGGTGGCAGTCAGACAACACCGGTAAAGAAAGGAGGAACACTCCTATTATTTCACTGCCTTATTTCATTTTGAATTGACACATATAGATATAGATCTAGTGCCATATAAACGAACACTTACATAATCTGAAAAAATATGCATTTGTCACAGGTGAATACATTCCAGTCAGTGTTAATCTCAGATGGCATGGTCCACTTTGCCATGTTTAACTTTGGAGAAATTACATGGAGCACAGGGACAGCTAGTGGGGGAGATCCTCTTACTGGCTTGGGAGGAACAACTGCACAGGTAACCTTGTTTTTGAATTTCCTTGGATGCAAATCAGAGGTTTACTTAAAATTATTTTTATTAATGAAGCACAACATGGTGCCTTGTGTCTGATGTCTCGGACATTATTGACCTTTCTAGTCAGGTTTCAATGGTGGAGATGTCAGTCACTTCTTCAACCTGCCTGGTTCCCGCACAAATGAGGTGGTTAACATTGAGCGAACTACAAATGTCAATGTGCCTGGTCGTTGGTTCTTCCGTGTTGACACCGAACAGATTGACCCAGCCAATGGCTGCAGCTATAATGG
Source organism: Cranoglanis bouderius (assembly GCA_023630585.1). Classification (NCBI taxonomy): domain Eukaryota; kingdom Metazoa; phylum Chordata; class Actinopteri; order Siluriformes; family Cranoglanididae; genus Cranoglanis; species Cranoglanis bouderius. The sequence continues at coordinate 7,780,585 of CM042565.1, read as the reverse complement.
TAAAAGGATAATGTCTAAAAAAAAAATGTGAACAGTCCTCTTGTTTAGGATGTTTATTAAAAGTTATACAATTTTGCAATATTTGAGTGTCTAATTGTTTAAGTGAAGTTTGTGAGTGTTGGTGACTTGGGTTAGAGCTATGATTCTTTTCCAGTTTCCTTTGAAGGCTGTTTCTTTATTTCTTGAGTCCAAAACTTTTTTGAATGTCAGGTCAGGCATTACAAATGGTTAATAAGTTACTTAACTATAAGCACACTACAGCCTGGTTTATACTCCTGCGTTAATTCATATTTGCATGGGGTTTTGTTGTTGTTGTTGTTGCGACACAGAGTAGGGGATTAATTATGTGTTAAGGTGTAGAGACATGCTAGAGCTCAGGACTGATTTATGCTTCTACGAGCCCGTCTCTGTGAGCACGTCAGAATGCAAGTCAAGTCAGGAAGTAAACCAAATCAATTCTCACAGAAAATATTTCAGAAGTGTTTTTACTCATCTGTATACATCAGTATGAGTGACTTTTGTATTGAAGCACTTTACCTAGTGTTTAAATCCACAATTATATCAACTGGATTGGCGAATGTGCTAGTTTGAATTTTTTGCTGTGGTCACCTACACCAAGGATGTCCAATCTTATCTGTCCAATCTTATAGTTGATCTTGGCTTTCAATAGAGTATCAGGTGTGACTTCTGCTTGATTAAAATGAAAATGTGCCCCCACACCGGCCCTTTATGGATAACATTGGACACCCCTGATCTACACTGTCTTTACTGGTGATTGAAAGAAAAAGTGAAGTGTGCAATCCTGCAGGATTAAACTGAACATTATAAATAACTACAGTTGGGATAAAGCCTCACACTTTATTTTCACATATAACATGTAAAAAAACAAACAAACAAAAAAAAACACTGACACCTCCACGACAGAATGTATTTTGTTTGCTCTGTCAGAGCACGTAAAACTCATAAACAGCTACTTTAACCCAACTTTTACAGTTACAGGCTTTTACAACAACAACAGCAGACAACAGCAAGCAGCGTTAGTGTCAAGCTAGCAGGCTTACTTAGTGTTAACTCTAATGTTGATGATTACCTCTTCAAAACAGTGATTAGTATGGTTAATGTTATAGATTTAAAGAAGTACTGTGTCTGTATACTAACTTATCTAAGTAGAGAAGGATCACTTTACACTGTTCACAGTGTATGTGGCCCTGTTGATTTGATGTCATTCTATAAACGCTGAAGGAACTGGTATTTGAGAAGACTACCCAAGGTTGACTAGTTTAAATTGCAAGTTGAGGGGATGTTTTCAGTATATTTTTTTTACTGGTTGTAGGGGAATTACAAGTTGCAACTTGTCTCGAACGCAGTTCTATATGTCAGGCGAACACTGATTGGTTTGTGGAGAATTTGTGAGACGTTTTGGTATTTCTTCCATGGGTTTAATCAAATTCAGAATAATATTGTTTAATTCAAAGTAATATTGCTCAAAATACATCTGCAGTGTAAACAATAAAATGTTAAAAAGAAAAGGTGCACAATAAAAATTTCCCTCATCACATCCAGTACTTGGACAAAATTGGCTAATACTGCTGAATTAATATGAGTGAAAGGGCTTCAGAAATGCTTTTGGTGGGAATTCACTTGGTTCATAATTAATGCAAGGTTTCTTTTTCCCGAGCTCTTTTCAAAACAAAGTTTTATATTCAGTATACCAGTGTTAGATTCTATTTATTTTTCCTGCATTGATATGTGGAAGTCACCTTTGTTTTGGCTTTTCTTCACTGTCTAATTCAGTAAATTCTGGGGTGGTTCATGTGATACTGCCCCCTAGAGGACATGCTCACATTACGTGGAAGTATTAAGCCTTCACCCTGTGCATGTGTCTGTGCACAACATTTTGCTGTGTTTGCAGAAGTATTAATCAGCCCTAACTCATTTTTCATATTCAGGGCGGTTTTATCGACGTGGAGAGGTGTTCTGGCTGTCAGATCAATGTTCGCAGCGTTGCAGATGTCTGGATTTGGACAATGAAGTCATTTGCCAGGAGGCTCCATGTGGCCAGTTGGAGACGTGTGAACAGCAAGAGGGAGCATACTACTGCCAGCCCACCCGAACCAGCACCTGTGTGGTGTTTGGAGACCCCCATTATCACACCTTTGATGGCTTTCTCTATCACTTCCAAGTAAGACTGAATGTGCCTGATTTTGGAAAAGGTATTGCCCGAGTTGTTGCGCATGTGGTGGTCTGGACATATTCTTGATTTGCACATGCAAACCTTAATAAAATAAGCAAGTTATTCTCTTAATGTTGTGATATGATCTCCATTTTTATTCTGTTCATTCCTACAGGGTACCTGTTCTTATCTTCTGGCTCGGCCATGCTGGGAGGTGCCTGGTCTCCCATTTTTCAGTATTGAGGCTAAGAATGAAAATCGTGGCACGACTTCTGTGTCCTGGTTGAAAGATGTCACTGTGGAGGTGTATGGCCATCGAGTTACACTACCAAAAGGAACTCTGGGCACTGTACAAGTGAGTTTCTCTCCCTCATATTTCTGTCACAAGTTGCATAATAGAAGGTAAAATGGCCTACAAAATCAATGTTAAATTTACTCAGTTCTAATTCATGGTTTCAGGTGGACAGTCTCTTGAAGACTCTCCCTGTTCAGCTCCAGTTAGGGGCTGTTAAGGTATACCAGTCTGGTCTCGCAGTTGCCTTAGAAACTGACTTTGGTCTCTTGGTAACATATGATGGGCAGCACTATGCCTCCATCTCCCTTCCCAGCTCCTACTTCAACAATACTTGTGGCTTGTGTGGTAACTATAATGATGACCCAGCTGATGACCCTGTGTTGCCAGATGGTTCTTTAGCAGATAGTGTTGTTGAGTTGGGTGGTAGTTGGCGAGCAGAAGACACTGATTTTCGTTGCACAGATGGTTGTGCTCAGAACTGCAGCTTGTGTGAACCAGCAGCTGAAGCTTTTTACTTTCGTCCTGATTACTGTGGGCTCATAAACAAGACTGATGGGCCATTCCGAGACTGTCGGGCTGTGGTGGACCCCACTGCATTTGTATACAGTTGTGTGTATGACATGTGCAGCAATCGTGACAACATCACTACTCTCTGCCAGGCTATACAGGCATATGCCTTAGCATGCCAAGCTTTGGGAGTAACCATCAGACCCTGGAGGTCACGTACATTCTGTGGTAAGTCACTCCATGCTTCATGTGTATTGAATGTTTCATGAAATTAAATATTGGTCTTACTACTTTTATCAAAATTCATTATGGTTTTCAGTATTAATCCATTAAATCTTCCATATCTATTCCTCAACTGCCACTGTTTTTAGCTTTAACGTGCCCAGAGAACAGCCACTACCAGGTCTGCACAAGTGCTTGCCCCCCTTCCTGCTCCGACCTGACCTCCCACCTATACTGCACACATCCATGCACAGAGGGCTGCCAGTGTAACCAGGGCTTTGTGCTGAGTGGCAGCCACTGTGTCCGCCGCTCTGAATGTGGTTGTGAGCGTGACGACCTGTACTATGCTCTCAATGAAACCTTTTGGATAGGTGAGGGGGGTGAGGTGGGCAGCGACTGTTTCCAGCGTTGTGTATGTGGCCCAGCAGGTGAGGTCACCTGCTTTAATGACTCCTGCCAAGAAGGCGAGGTGTGCACAGCAGAATTGGGGTTGCTGGGATGTTATCCTCGTAGAGAGGCCATGTGTTCATTATCTCAGACGTACATCTTAGCTACCTTCGATGGTTCATCCATGCCATTCCCAGATGAGAGCTCCTTCTACCTGGTAAAGACTATGGGGCGCCTGCCAGCCAATGTGTCAGCGGTAGAGGTGAAGATTGGAAGAAAGCTGGTGAATAAGGGTCCTACCTGGAAGAGGCCTGTGGTCATCAGGGTTGCATACCTGGAGGCACAGATTGGTGGCTCTGATTTTGACCTTGTTAAGGTTTGTGGAATACAAAATTCATTTAAAATATTTTAATTTTAACAATTACCCATTATAAGCATCTATGCTTTTTATAGGATGTAAGGTCTGAGCCACATAGTTGAGGATCTGCTAAGTAAACTTAGCATGTAAGGTCATATAACAATGACACCTCTCCTGTCTCTCCTTAGGTAAATAGTGAGCAAGTTGTCCTTCCATATGTCCACCCAATGGAACCTCTTATGGTGTACCGTGCTCCTGGCAATGCTACTGTAGTGGAATGGACCGGTCTGATTCGGGCCCGTTACTCCCGCCAAGGCTTTCTCAACATCACCCTCTCCACCCTGTTTTACAACTCAACCTGTGGCCTCTGTGGTTTCTTCAATGGAGATCCCGCTGATGACTTGCGTTTGCCGAGTGGCCGCCAGGCTGACACGGCTGACCAGTTTGTTGAGGGCTGGAGGGCCATTGCTGATGACCTAACATGCAATGGCGACTGTGATGATCTTTACCGCATGTGTACAGACCTGCGGCTATACCAGAGCCCCTGGCTCTGTGGTAACATCAATGACCCAGGAAACAGCTCGTTCCTGGCCTGTCACTTAGCTGTCAACCCCTCGCCCTTCTTCAGGAACTGCCTGTATAACATGTGTGTGAAGGAGGGTAACCGCTCAGCTTTGTGCTCTTCCTTGCAGGCCTATGCTTCAGCCTGTCAGGATGCTCAGATCAACTTGGGGCCTTGGAGGAGTGCCACAAACTGCCGTAAGAAATATTTAACCTCAAAAGGCAGTGTTATATCAGTAGTGTTTCAGTTTTTCAGTGGTTTTGATATTGTCTTCTCTCTTCCCTGTCCAGCCCTGCCATGCCCAGAAAACAGCCACTTTGATGAGTGCACCACAGCATGCCCACTGACTTGTGAAAATCTGGATGAGCCAGAGGAGCCCTGCCCATCCCCTTGCTCCGAAGGCTGCCAGTGTGAAGAAGGTTTTGTGCTCCGTGAGGGACTCTGTGTACCCCGCAGTGACTGTGGCTGCTTCTACCTTGGCCGTCAACTAGCCACCAATGACACATTCTGGACTGACTGGGAATGTCAAGAGCGCTGTTTCTGCAATGGGACAGACAACAGTGTCTACTGCAACTTTTCTCCATGCCACCCTGAGGAATTCTGCCAAGAGACTGAGGGGCTATTTTTCTGCCAGCCTCGGACTGAGGCTCTGTGTGCGGTGGCTGGATATGGGCATTTCTTGCCTTTTGGAGGTGTCCCATTTGACCTTCAGAGCAGCTGCACACTTCATTTGGTTACCACAGAGTGTGGGGGGCTGGATCAAGATGAGGACAGACATGGAGAGTTGGATGGCATTTTCAGTGCTGAGATAGGACCAGGGGACCTGCCTCGGTTCCAGCTTTCAGCACGGAATGAGGAGAGAGATACAGGGCAGGCCATCTGGGTGCAGGGTTTTGTGTTGGAGGTTTATGGATATGAGATTGAGGTGTCAAGAAGCTTCAAACATACAGTCATGGTGAGGAATAGATTTACATCTACACTTTGGTACATGTCATAATAAGAACAAAGTTTTCTGAATTAAACCCTGTCTTTCTCAGGCTCACCAGTGTAATTTCCCTTATACCAGGCCCTACAGCTGCACAAGAACACAAAGCCACTGAATACTGACCAGTTGTACAACGACTTCTGTTAGGCAAAATATTTCATAATCACAAGAATTTGTCTGTAATGGTCACATTTTCTGGAGGTCAAGCACTTGTTATTATGTCACAAAGTTATTTTTAATCAAGCAGACAGAACTGAAGACAAAGGAACATGTGAGGGAACATGAGGAATATCTGATTACAATCTATGTCTGTTAACAAGCTGGAGTAAAGTCACAGAAAACCCATATTTGAGTGATAGCTGGAAGAAGTTCACAACAGTATCTAAAGATCTGAGGGACTTTAGATCAAATAAAGATAGAGAGAGCAAAGGAAAGATGCTTAAAATTGTTCTCTGGGCCTCTCTATGTAATACAAGATCAGAGAAATGAGAAATAGATGGAAGAAAAAGAAAAAAACAGATAATTTGTGCTCACATTACTACTAAAAGATTACTGCTAGAAATAATGGAATGGAAAAAATTATTACATTTTATGATGTGAATACCTTTCAATTTCTCTCTACAAGGTAAATAAAGAGCGTTTGTACCTGCCTCTGAAATTGGGCCCAGGGAAAGTCAACATATACACTCTGGGATTACAGTTACTAGTGGAGACTGACTTTGGACTGAAGGTGAAGTAGCATCTTTACTTACTATCACTGTGCTCAGAAAGAACCAGTATATAACTTTGAGTCACTTTAAGCTTCACTAATTCATTTAGTATAAACATGGGGTCTACCAGTAATGCAAAAGCATAGGACTGTTTCTAACCATCTTTGCTTCTTAGGTGGCATTTGACTGGAATACACTACTTCTGCTTTCTCTTCCCCGGAGCATCTTTAATTCCACTTGTGGTCTGTGCCAAGGAATGCCCATCTCAGGTCCTGCCCTCAGTGTCAGCGAATGGGGCATGATGTGGGCAGAGCGTGACACCTTCTGTCAAGTTGGGTGTGGTGACTCCTGCCCACGCTGTGGATTAGTTGAAAGAGGCCTGGCAGGGGATGTCCATACCCCTGTGCAGACAATGGATGCCATCAACAACAATGACATTGAAAACTCTATCCCAGGAAACCGTTTCCACTTGGCCGAGGGCTTGTACGTTTATGTGGAACCAGAGGCAGTGAGGCTGTGTGGACTTATCATTGACCGTGGAGGTGTGTTTGCACGGTGTCACAGCAAGGTGGCACCAGCATACTTTTACCAGAGCTGTCTGCAGGATACATGTGTGGACCAGGGAGCACGAGAGACCATCTGTAATTGGTTGCAGATATACGCTAGCACCTGTCAAACCCAGGGGTTGTCTATGATTGGCTGGAGGAGCTCTACTCCATGTGGTGAGACACACAATCAACTTGCCCTTGCAGTCATAAATGCATACAGTGTACTGTACACAATGAAACACACACTTTGAATTTTCAATTTCACCCTGACTGAAGCTTTACCTTGCGTAAACACATATTTGACTTTTTTTAGCTACCTCATTACACAGCAATGCACTGAACCCTTTCTGCCATCCTCCCTGTGCCTGTGTGTTTGTGTGCGTGTGTTTCTAGTGCTGTCATGCCCAGTTAACAGCCACTACTCGAGCTGTATGATGGTATGCCAGCCCCAGTGTGCCCCAGCACGAGGCCAGAGAGACTGCAACCAGCACTGTGTGGAAGGTTGCCAGTGTGATCAAGGTTATGTGCTCAATGGCAAAAGCTGCATCCTTAACCAGAACTGTGGCTGCTATACGGACAGCAAGTACTATGAGGTGAGAGAGGTCTTTGAGGTGGGCATGGAGGATTCCAAGAGCATAAAGAGATTATTCAAACAGGCAGAACAATGAACAACATTGTGGCTTATTTTAGATGGGTGCTTTAAGTGTTCCAAGAGCCACAGTACAGGTGTGTAAGGTTCTGTATGTTTCAGATGTCAGAATGGAAGATGGTATTAAAGTACAATAATGTTATTGTGATGGCGAAGAATATAACACCATTATAGTTTTCGGTGAAGGTGTATTACATCAATCCAATTCAGGATTTCTAGCATGCCTTGCTCAATTGAAATATAGCCAAATAATAGAAAAATCAAAGTTCAATGTCCGGAAAGCTCTACAAGTCTCTACAATTATCCCTTTGTCTCCTGCTCACCTTAGCCTAAGCAGTTGTTTTGGAACAACGATTGCACCAAGCGTTGCCAGTGCATTGGCCGCAACTTGATCCAATGTGACCCTCGCCGCTGTAAGGCTGAGGAGGAGTGTGTATTACGCCATGGCGTCCGTGGCTGCTTCGCCCGTCGCAACCAGCACTGTGTGGCATCAGGCGGCGGTGTTTTCCGCACATTCGATGGTGCCTCCCTCCGCCTGCCTGCCTCCTGTTCCTTCGTCCTGTCTACTATCTGCCACAAGTTGCCCGAACTCTCCTTCCAGCTCATTGCCAACTTTGACAAGTGGAGCACACCCAATCTTACCACCATCTCACATGCCTACCTCTACATCAATGAGGAGAATATCCTCATCTCTGGCAACACTGTTAAGGTCTGTAAAGTTTGTCAACTGCCCTTACAGATCGAAAGAAATCATGGTTTCATTGTCATTTCTCATTGCCATTATTATAGGTATGGGGGAAAAGTTGATGTTCTGTTCACTACTTAACTTCAATTATTAGCAACCTAAACTATTTATAGAAATAGGCAAACAAAACCTAATTCATGTTCCTCAAGGGACAGTGTAAATCAAAGAATGAATGTTATACCCACTAAGACAACCTTCTTTTCAAAACAGTTAAAACTCTTTCAAAAGGAGAGTATCTATAAATCCTTTGAGAAAATTGAGATGTACTGTTGAATTTATGTACAAAATTATCAATTATGATATGAGCAACTGTCCATTATGATAGTGAATTCTCCCTGCCCCTCAATCTCTTTTTAGGTAAATGGGACACCAGTGTCTGTGCCTTTCGTAACAGGCCTGATGACTCGCGTCTCTACGTCCGAAGGTTTTCTGGTGATCGACACGCCACAGGACATCCAGGTCCGCTATAACCGTTTCAACACACTTAGTATCACCATGGGACCACGACTACAGAACAAGGTGTGTGGTTTGTGTGGAAACTTTAATGGTGACCCCACAGATGATTACATCACCTCCCGTGGCAAACCAGCACTTAGTGCGCTGGAGCTTGCACAGAGTTGGAAGACCAATGGTATGCAGAACAGGTGTGTGGCTTTTTAATAGAATGTCTTTTTATGAAATTTTCTCTCTCGTACTTTCTATCAATTCTCAAACTTTCTCTCACCCTCATTATCATTTATTTCTCAGTTCACTCACTCTGTCTTTCTCAGTTTTTTATTCTCACAATGTTTCGCTTTTTTGCCAGATTTCTCTAAAAATCGCTTTCATTCTCTCAATCTTTCACTCTCTTTTCCTCTCTACCTGTGTGTATTTGCAGCTGTGATGAAACTCAGTATGTGGCTCTGGCCCAGTCCTGTGATAACACAGACATTTTGGAGCTGCAGGGCGAGGACAGCTGTTTGAAACTTACCCAGCCAAAGGGCTTTTTCCAACCATGTCATGGCCTTTTGGACCCACAACCCTTCTACCAATCCTGCTACCTAGATGGCTGCTACAACCACCGCAGGGCACAGGTCTGCGGCTCTATGGCTGCCTATGCTGAGGCCTGCCGCTCCTTTGGCACACTCACCACCAAGTGGATTGCCCAGGAGAACTGCTGTAAGGGCACACTGCCACCTACCGGACAGGAGGGGGAAGTGTTTTTTGGGAGGTAACGGGTGGTGGGACAAAAGCATGAAAAGATTATTTTAACTCTGACTAGCAAAAACTTTGCTGATGTGAAAATATCTATAATATCCATATACTCAGTGTGAGTTTATTGAAATTAGGATTTTTAAAAAAGTATGTGTGGAGCACACCAATTTCCCATTAACTGTATGAAGCAATCTTTTTAACATTAAATTATGCATAATGACTGGGGCAGACATGCTAGCTAACTGACTAAATATAGGCTAGAGGCTGGCACCTCTGATATAAACCATTAACAGCTCCCTAACTTGAACATCACAAACTCAGTATATATACAGAGCCCTCCAGAATTATTAGCACCCTTCATAAAAATGAACAGACTATTGTGTAAAATATATACAACATACCAGGAACTTTCGGTTGCCTTTAATAATGTCAACTTTCCCTGAGGTTGCACACATGTAAAACCCTTTTATCATCCATTAACAAAACCAAAGAACAAAGAACTTTCAACACAAAAGACAGAGGTGGTTTGTGACTTGCACAAAACAGCAACAAATCATGCAATCTAGTAATTACCCGGATATTTAAGCTCAAACCCTGGTTGCTTCTGCCAGGAGGTTCAGATTTGGCTATAGATAGAGCAATCAAGAAGAGGATGAACCAGACATAATTCCAAATCAATACAAAAGCTGCTATAGAAACATAAACTCAGTGTTTTGCAATGACTACATCAGTCTCTGGATTTGAACCCTATCGAAAACCTGGGATCTGAATTGAAAGGAAAGTCCACATGCACAAAATATTCTGCATTGAGGAGTGGACCAAGTCTTACCTTATTTACACTCTGCACACCTTCTTTTCTCCATGCCAGAAGGAAAACTGTAACTTTTATTGAAGTTATATTGGCTAATGTAAAAAAAAATCCATGAACAGGGAAAAAAGAGGAGTTTAACCCTGGCTATTTACCAGCATGGCAGTAAAGAATTAAACACAGAAAAGCTGCTTTATTAATACTATCAGCTTTTCTCTCACACCTGCCCATCTGTAATCTATTTTGGATTTATAGCAATGAAAGTAGTGTGTGTGTGTGTGTGTGTGTGTGTGTGTGTGTGTGTGTGTGTGTGTGTGTGTGTGTGTGTGTGTGTGTGTGTGCTAACTTTGTGCCTGGACCTGTTTTTAGCAGAATGGATCTATGACCCCTGTGCAGGGGAGATCTGCACAAACAACACATGCGAGCAGGAGAATGGAGGAGACCTGTGTGGCTGCCCAGAACTTCCCAGCACAGAAATAAGTAAGCAGCATGACCGTTTTTGAGCCCTAATATTACCAAAGCGTTGACAAGCAGCTTTTATACGCTGAAACATCAAAACGAAAAAGGATTAAGCATGACTCTTGCCACTGTAAGATTAATGCGACTTTCCTTATATGGGTGTTTTGTGACTATCCTTTCAGAAACAAGTTTGTCGTTGGATAGGGTGACCATATTCTGTTATTTCAAAAAGAGGACTTTTTTTTTGGTTCAAATAAATCATGTTCATCATAAAATGTTACTATGAATACAAACTGTAATACACTGAAAAAGACACACTAGTAGCATCACATAAACATGTGTATATATATATATATATATATATATATATATATGTGTGTGTGTGTGTGTGTGTGTGTGTGTGTGTGTGTGTGTGTGTGTGTGTGTGTGTGTGTGTGTGTGTGTGTGTGTGTGTATATGTGTGTGTGTATATACGTGTATATATATAGAGGCACAGCAGTGAAACATACACTGACTATACAAGCATCACTAACAGAGCAACCAGTTGAAAGAGAAACCTGTTCCACAAATATCAAATCGACAACAGCATCACATATTTGCCCAGAAATAATAGTAGTTTGTTGTGGTCCCCCCCATCCGATTAATCAAAGAAGAAAAAAAAATAGGCCGATTAATCGATTATGAAAATAATCGTTAGTTGCAGCCCTAATTGTTTACTCTCACACTGTGCAGTTCACACATGATTTCCTATCTAATTCACACACAATTTCAAGCAATATCTTACATAAAAAAGTACAGTCTACGATGGTTGGTTTAGTGCCACTGCAACAAAAGACAACAAATGACAAAGTTCTGGCATGGTCAGAAATTTTTTTAAATGAAAATCAGGGTGTGGAAGCTACTGCAATGCCATAGGATGAACCAAAAGTCAAGGGGCCAGCTACAAACATGGCGAACTGTAAATGGAACATGCTAATAGACATGCTAATATTCTGCCTACCTCAAGCCCACTTTGAATAATATTTTTCCCCATTTTCTACACCAGAGCGTGGAATGAGCTGATTGATAAGCAGAACATAGTGATTCCCTTTAATTGCAGGTCTGATGTTAGAGGATCTTCATTGTATAATCTGACATGGAGGCTGAATGTTATCTGTTATAGAATTGGACCAAGATTTTATTGGCATCATCTCATATAGTATGATTGTAAAACCAGCTTTAACCCAGCATTAGACACCTCCTGTCATGGAAATGAACAGTAAAAGCCAAAAATATTTTAACTTTAAGGGTGCTAGCTCTATAGAGAGCAAACATAAGTCACCGGACGAATCCTAAATGGCTTCCAACTGGCTATATAGGACATAGGGTGTATAACTGTTTTGTTATGCAGTGCATGAGAGTAGAAATACGATTTCTATAAAGTTGGTTTGTGACATTGTCTGTCTGACAAATAAAATCATACTGAATTATGGGCACTCGCATATGTAGTTGCCAAAAAAACCTGACAAATCTGTTTTTGGGTTATTTGAGCCAAAGAACACAAACAATTTATGTCTCTTTTTTCAGAATTCAACAATTTTTTCCACCAGCTTGTACTTATTCATGTAGATATAAACATGGCTGTGTATAACTGGAAATGCGAGTGGACAGATTTGCCTATAATGATTTGACTGGTAGTATGTATTCTTGGTACTAGGATTAAACAGACCATCAAGTTAGATTACCAATAAAATAAGTGGTAATCTTCCACTTAAACCAAAGAATGTCAAATTGATAGATAAATAACTGTATTATTTGCCTGTGGGTTGTCAGGAGCAACAATTATTTTTCTTTTCAGAGGCAATGCATACTTTTAATATTAGAAAATAATCAAGACCTCAAAACAAGACCACATTCACCAGGTGATGTTTCTCTTTATTTCATTGTAACTTCTACTGAACAGGTGAGGATGACATTATTCAAGCTGAGGTGACATGCAAACATGCTCAGATGGAGGTGTCTATCTCAAAGTGTCGCCTCTTCCAGCTTGGCTTTGAGAGGGAGGATGTTCGTATCAATGACCAGCGTTGCTCTGGCATCGAGGGTGAAGACTTTATCTCCTTCCGCATCAACAACACCAAAGGCTATTGTGGCTCCATAGTGCAGGTGCACCAACCCTTCACCAATGAACATTTGAAACTAGCATAACAGTTTGACATAACATTGAAAAATTTGCAAGCTATGCAATCAGTTCTTCATAATCTCTAGCCAACAGACAAGCCTGTTTAGATAAATATAACATTTATTCTATGTCTTAGATGGCCAGTTGGTGTTCTCCTTTTTCTAACACATCACATTCAGTCCACAAAGGCCTTGATAGTTAGCTGATAAGTTGAATGTGATGTATTAAATAAGATACAATGCTAAATAGTAGTGCTTTTACTCTTCAGGAATGGACACGAGAGTGCTCTACTTTATTGCATATGGAATATTGTGAATAGGGTATATCTTTTCATGATCTATTCGAGTATAAAAATTTATATTTACATTTACAACTTTTGACAGATGGCCTTATATAGAGTAATTTATAGAACTGCCTCATACGAATATCATCGTGCTAATGCAAATAAGTCAGGGTCTAAAAATACCCCCTTTTATCTAAGATAAAACATTATCTAGATAATTATCTAAGATAATTACAAATGAATGTGTATTTCCTAGGCAATTTCAGAATTACAGTCGGTTCCAAGAGTCTACCTTCACTACACAGAACTTTCATTTCATTATTAACATGATTAATTAATGCAAGAATTTTACTAATACAGTCTTAATTTTTCAAGTATAAGTTTTAAGCTTTTAATACAATGTTAGTTGTTACTGATAGTGGCTAAATTATCAGTCCTACTCATAATGTGTTATAATCCCTACTGCTTTCAGTAAAAACCGACCAACTTTTGATTCATATTAGTGAAGAACAATGTAATCTTGTTTGGAAAATAGAATTTGACAAAGCCATAGTTGTTTTCCAAGACTACTAATTAAATGAAACAGTTAATGGTACTTGACTATGGCTGGAAACTACTGTATATAAAAGGATTCTGACTTCTAAATAGTGTAGTTACATAAATGGATAAACAAAATATGAAGTTAACCATACTTTTAAATGTAAAATACATTTGAACTTTATAATGAGTGTAACACTTGTCCTGACAAGGATTTCCATTTAAGTCTTTAAAATAAAGTAATCTAGTAAGCCATAATCTGCTCAGCAATTATTATAATATGGCAGTAATTTGTTTTTGTTTTTCTTCTTTTGTCTGTACTGACAATGAGACTGTTTCTCATAATGTAGTCTTCATTATGCATTCATTCAGAGCAAATTATCTACTCTGAGAAAGTAATTCAATTCCAAACCACTGACATTGTGAGTGCTTTGTGTGTGGGTCTTTGTGTCCAGTCGAATGGCACGCACATCATGTACAAGAACACGGTGTGGATCGAGAGCGTGAACAACACAGGGAATGTGGTGACCCGTGACAAGACCATCAATGTGGAGTTCTCTTGCGCTTACGAGCTGGACATTAAGATCTCCCTGGAGACAGTGCTCAAGCCAATGCTGAGGTCAGAGGTCAACTGAGGTTATTAACCTACATCTCACAATGGCTCCATGATTGCACAAAGGCCTTATTCATGAGTCCTAACCTTGTGTTTGTTATAGTTGGTAGTATGTAATCCGGGTATTTGACATTGAATCTCCGTTTGTCATAGTTTTATTTTGCTTTGACAAGGAAGCTTATAATGTATGTTGAAATCATCAGTCATTTAAAAAATTTACTCCTTTAAAAAAAACTATTTGTTATCATGTAACCCAATTTATGAGTAGCCCCAAAATGAATTAAATAGTGATAACAATAATTGTGTTACTGATACATTTGAAGAAGATTCATGTTTTTGTTTCAGTCTACAGTATATCATTAAACATGTTTGAACATGCTCTCTCTCTCTCTCTCTCTCTCTCTCTCTCTCTCTCTCATTCCACAGTGTAATTAACCTCACCCTCCCCACCCAGGAGGGGAACTTCATTACCAAGATGGCTCTTTATAAAAACGCCTCGTATCGGCAGCCATACCGTGAGGGCGAGGTGGTGCTCAGTACACGAGACGTGCTATTCGTGGGCGTTTTTGTGGAAGGAGCCGATGACAGCCAGCTTATCCTAATAGTGAACATGTGCTGGGCCACACCATCACGCTATAGCAGTGACCGCCTCCGCTACATCATCATAGAGAGAGGGTGAACATGCACTCACAAACACACGTGGACTATTTAAATGTTTTTGTTTTTAATTGTTGATTAAGGAATTAGTTATAGTATTTGAACATTTTTTTCCCTGTCTTGGTACATTATTTAAAAATAAATAATCCCAGGACACACCACTAGCAAGGACCACTAATACCATGTGTAACATACTATACTCAAGAGACTTCATTAACAATACCAAAACATTGTCCAAAATCCAAAACGGTAGCACAGACAAGGGTCAGGGTCATTGGCTTATCCTCTGGTTTTGGTGTTTTATGCCCAAACAGGCACAGACTGGCCATTGGGAAGTTCGGGAATTTTCGTGGTGGGCCGGTCTTGTGAGGGCCGGTCTTTTTTTCCTAACCCCGGCATCATATAGCCTATATACAGATATTCAATAAGTCATCTTAGCTGCAGTGACACGGTTTCATAATTTTACATATTAGCTTAACACAAACAATACAAATGAACAGATTTTTTTTTAATTTAATGATTCATTGATCGAGAAACATGGTGTGTCAGTTCAAATTTGGTGTATCAAATTGGGGCCGCTTGACAGCAAATTCCCAGGCTGCTTTTTGTTGCCAGTCTGCCCCTGTGCCCAAAGAATAATCAGGTATACAGGCAGAGGGTCTAAATACATTCAAGGCAATCAGGGATAAATTAGGCTCAGAACTTACACACCTATTAGATTAAGACTTCGCAGTGACATGCTGAAAACTTTGAGTTTGTATATTGTGAAATGAAGTGAAAAGAAAACTGAGGTCAGATGTTGTATTAGAAATCCTTTTTAATATGAGGTTGCACACAGGGAAAAATGCCTTTGAAGTCTATATACAAGGAAAATTCCCCCACACACATATGATTTGGGGCTGTGTTGTGGCTATCCTGAAATAGGGATGTGCCTTCTGTACAAGTATCAGTAGGTTAATGAACAGATATTGGGTTAACCACTAAGAGAGGAGAAAAACATCTTTCATTTGGCCTTTTTCATATTTTCTCACTGACTTCATGTGGACATAGAGCATAATGAATACCTGAATAATGATGTCAGTATTCAAATGTCACCACCTCATACGGTTAAAAGGGTGAGTACATGTACACACCCATAATTTGAATTCCTGTGGCCTAGACTGAAGAGGGAAGTTCCCATGTCCAAATCTAAAAGACCTTAAAATGTTCTGCTACAAGTGTATTTAAGCTTGCTGACATTACAGGAAGAGGTAAAAATATCGTGTTTAAATAAAGCTATACGGTTCCTCAAACCTCCAGGGTGGGGGTTTGATTCCCACGTCTGCTCTGTGTGCGCAGAGTTTGCATGTTCTCCCCGTGCTTCGGGGGTTTCCTCCAGGAACTCCAGTTTCCTCCCCCAGTCCAAAGACATGCGTTGTAGGTTGATTGGCATCATTAAATGGTCCATAGTGTGTGAATGTGTGCGCGATTGTGCCCTGCGATGGATTGGCACCCCATCCAGGGTGTCTCCTGCCGTGTGCCCCGAGTCCCATGGGATAGGCTCCAGGCTCCCTGTTACCCTTTGTAGGAGAAGCGGTGCAGAAAATGGATAAATCGATGGATAGTTCCCCTTGTGTTTATTCAAACTATCACTACTTGCATGCATTTTCTTTTTATATATTCATTATTGCTTATTTTTCTGAAGAGTGCCAATAGTACTGGAATTTATGTGAAATTATCTGTGAAAAACACTAAGATAAAATGGTATAATGGGTCAATCTCCTGTTTCTACATTGTTTTAATTTGAAAGTGTGACAATACTGATTGTTATTTGCTTTAGCCAACAACAGCAAATGAGGAAATCTCTGCTTTTCATGAAAAACATGACTTACTAACTGTTGCAATATGCTTAGGACACAGGCTTGTGATGTATACTCTTACTATAACAGTAGCCATTTTTGAAAGAGTCGTGTGTCTCTTGGGCTATGGGCTAATCCATGAGCGTATGTTGGTTTCAGGTGTCCCAACATTAAAGACAACACTATTGGCATGGCGGAGAATGGCGTGTCTCTGACCTGCCGCTTTCACGTCACTGTGTTCAAGTTCATCGGTGATTATGATGAGGTGCACCTTCACTGTGATGTCACCTTGTGTGACTCTGAGACCAATGCGTGCAAAGTGGTGAGAAAACACACACACACACACACACACACACACACACAAACTGAGGACCTGTTTTTAATCCTCACTAGGTCAACATGTATGGGCCTGTATAATACCAATTATTGAAGGATACATTACTTACAATTACTGTATATCACAGCACCATGGAAGGTGTGATTCTGATAAGAGAAGGTGTTGATTAGTTTTCTATAACAGCAGCTCTGACAGAAGTTCAGGCTACAAGACAAAACATAGGTTCATATTACTTGCTCTAATATGTCATTGTTTCCATAGTAACAACTTGTATGGCAGATGCTCCACATAAACGTATGTAATTATCGTTATGTTTTAGTTTTCTCTGAGATGTTCATTGAGCATGTTTGAAAGGAATCTCCAGTGTCAGCACTTTGTAACAGTCAGGTTTTCTGATATGAGAAGGTCTTCAAGAGGAAGACACTGCTGCTCCTCAGTAACAGCTGCATTGTTAAGTACACGAGAGAGGAAAAAATAGAGGCTAGTGAGGAAACAACTGTTTATAGCTGCTATAATGTAAGTGATAACAGGAACATGTATGATATGTCGTTGTTTAATAAATTTAAAAAATGTAATCATTGGCAAATTGCTGTGGTGGAAGAGGAATAAAACACCTCGAGATGTGCTGTTATAGGAAAATAATCACGTTCTGGGTGGTCCACTCTGTGTCATTGATTTTCCTGTAACAGCACAGCCTATTATGTTTTATTCCTTACCTGAGACAGTTTTTCTGAATAGCCTGTTCACACAGTTTTTGATTCAAGATTAATTATGATGTATTTTATTTAAATGGGAACACATGATCACACAGATAAGCCCTTATTTTCCTGACCGTAGAGTAAGCAAAAAAGAACAAGTTATAAGGTAAAACCATTATGTATTCTCTGCATTTTCATGACCTCGATTACAGGCAGTAACCTAGCAAAGAACGGCCAGTTATCAAAAAGTGAGTTGGGTTGAGTTCTGGTGTGATATCTAATCAAATCAGCCCATTCCATTTCCTTTAAAGCTGAGTGACATTAGATTTAACTTGTAGATTTCACATCACTATTTCTTGTGCACATCTGTGGGCTTCACTCACATGTGTGAACCTGTACACCTGATAATATTTATATCATCTAATTTCATGTCCCTTTGATGGAAGTAAATTTAATAAATACTATTAATTAAATGTTATTCAGTGCATAATTACCTGTTAACTGTCTGATTCACATTTACTAGCCACAACTAAGTTATCTCTTCTTATTTGTTACATATATAATAATTCAGTCAGTTATGTTGAAGTTTATTAGCCTATTTATACTGAAGCCTGGTGACATTAATAGTTTACATCCATAAAACTGGTTTGATAGAAATGGGACAGGACTTTGCTTTTTTGTGGCGATTTATTATTTATATATATTATATTTATTCCTAGAACTGTCCACACAACAGAAGGAGCTACAGCGACTACAGTCAGCAAAAAGAACACATACTGTCAGTGGGACCAATCAGAAAACGAGGTACTGTGTGGGTGCGTGTGCATGCGCATATGTGGGTGTGATTGTGTAGGTGCGGCAAGACAATAATTTATTCAATTCATTCATTCATCTTCAGTAACGCCTTATCCTGGTCAAGGTAAGACTCTGTTAGATCCAGAGTCTATCCCTGAAACACTGGCAATGAGCAGTGTTTGAATTGTGTCAAAGTTCTTGGGGAGCCCCCAACCCCATCAAAATTCACCAACCAGGGTTTTGATGTTGCTATATTTTCGGTTTCAATATATATACAGGTGCATCTCAATAAAATAGAATGTCGTGGAAAAGTTCATTTATTTCAGTAATTCAACTCACATTGTGAAACTCGTGTATTAAATAAATTCAATGCACACAGACTGAAGTAGTTTAAGTCTTTGGTTCTTTTAATTGTGATGATTTTGGTTTACATTTAACAAAAACCCACCAATTCACTATCTCAACAAATTAGAATATGGTGACATGCCAATCAGTTAATCAACTCAAAACACCTGCAAAGGTTTCCTGAGCCTTCAAAATGGTCTCTCAGTTTGGTTCACTAGGTAAGCCACAAACATTCATTGCCAAAGAAGCTGGCTGTTCACAGAGTGCTGTATCCAAGCATGTTAACAGAAAGTTGAGTGGAAGGAAAAAGTGTGGAAGAAAAAGATGCACAACCAACCGAGAGAACCGCAGCCTTATGAGGATTGTCAAGCAAAATCGATTCAAGAATTTGAGTGAACTTCACAAGGAATGGACTGAGGCTGGGGTCAAGGCATCAAGAGCCACCACACACAGACGTGTCAAGGAATTTGGCTACAGTTGTCGTATTCCTCTTGTTAAGCCACTCCTGAACAACAGACAACATCAGAGGCATCTTACCTGGGCTAAGGAGAAGAAGAACTGGACTGTTGCCCAGTGGTCCAAAGTCCTCTTTTCAGATGAGAGCAAGTTTTGTATTTCATTTGGAAACCAAGGTCCTAGAGTCTGGAGGAAGGATGGAGAAGCTCATAGCCCAAGTTGCTTGAAGTCCAGTGTTAAGTTTCCACAGTCTGTGATGATTTGGGGTGCAATGTCATCTGCTGGTGTTGGTCCATTGTGTTTTTTGAAAACCAAAGTCACTGCATCCATTTACCAAGAAATTCTGGAGCACTTCATGCTTCCTTCTGCTGACCAGCTTTTTGAAGATGCTGATTTCATTTTCCAGCAGGATTTGGCACCTGCCCACACTGCCAAAAGCACCAAAAGTTGGTTAAATGACCATGGTGTTGGTGTGCTTGACTGGCCAGCAAACTCACCAGACCTGAACCCCATAGAGAATCTATGGGGTATTGTCAAGAGGAAAATGAGAAACAGGAGACCAAAAAATGCAGATGAGCTGAAGGCCACTGTCAAAGAAACCTGGGCTTCCATACCACCTCAGCAGTGCCACAAACTGATCACCTCCATGCCGTGCCAAATTGAGGCAGTAATTAAAGCAAAAGGAGCCCCTACCAAGTATTGAGTACATGTACAGTAAATGAACATACTTTCCAGAAGGCCAACAATTCACTAAAAGTGTTTTTTTTATTGGTCTTATGAAGTATTCTAATTTGTTGAGATAGTGAATTGGTGGGTTTTTATTAAATGTGAGCTAAAATCATCACAATTAAAAGAACCAAAAACTTAAACTACTTCAGTCTGTGTGCATTGAATTTATTTAATACACGAGTTTCACAATTTGAGTTGAATTACTGAAATAAATGAACTTTTCCACGATATTCTAATTTATTGAGATGCACCTGTATATATATATTTTTTAAAACACAGTGACCTGATTATATAATTATTTCATTTACTTTATTTTTTTTTAATTTTTCTTCTAATTATGTTAGATGGCTAGTTTCAACTAATTACATTTACTGTCTGATAGTGAGCTAACATAGCGTTAGAAAGAAAGAGAGACTACTTGCATATTAAAATTATAACCTGGCGACAAAGATTTATGCTTATTCAGTGTCAATAAATTAGGTGTGCCAAACAATAATTTAAGAAAAAAAGAAGAATTATATCCTACCATCATCGTGAGGTGAAAATGAGGATTCACTTGAGCACTTGAGCGTGTTTAACGAGTTTTCAGATGAACATTCAAATTTTGGATTACTTATTAAACTAGGACAAATAACAGACAATGTTTATGTTTCCAGTATTCTAGTTTCAATGAGACCAGGGGACCCTGCCAATGTTTTTTTTTTTTTTGGCCTTATAGGGGGTCCCTAACGTCCCCCCCCAACACACACACACACACACACACACACACCCTGGATGGCAATCCAATGCAGGGCACCCATGGACACACACAGTCACACACTCATTCACACCTAGGGGCAATGATAATGAGGCCTGAAATATACTGCATGTGTGAGGAATTGAGCAAGGGAATTGCATTTGTGGCCAAACTGTACGTGTGTGTGTGTGTGTGTGTGTGTGTGTGTGTGTGTGTGTGTGTGTGTGTGTGTGTGTGTGTGTGTGTTGCAGAATCAGACTGGTGTGAGGAGGAAAATGGAGGTTGTGAGCAGATCTGCACTAGTCAGGTATCAGGCCCAGTGTGTAGCTGTGTGACTGGAATGCTGCAGAGAGACGGGAAGAGTTGCCGTGGTGAGCGCCAAAAATACACATACACACACAAAACTTGTTTCAACAAACGAGTTCTAAAAAAAAAAAAGATGAAAACAAAGGTTTATTCAATAACATGATTGACTTTAAGCATTATAAGGCACTACAGAAAACCATTCCACCCACTCACACAAACACCTTCTCAGTATATTCTATGTCAGCGCATTGTTCTTGCACAATCACAACATTTAACAAGTTCTGCCAATTTCATGCTATTCCAACATCACCGACAAGACACAGTGTTCACCTGTATAAGCCTCTGAGAGTAAAATGCTAGAAATTGCATTACATATCACATGTTCTATCTGTCCATCCCTTCATCCATCCATCTATCCATCCAGCTCACCCATTCAACCATCCACACACACACACACACACACACACACACAAACCTCCCATCCATCTATTCACCTATCCAAATCTATTTATTTGTTTATCCATCTATCTGATCATGTATATCAGAGATTCAGAAGGTATCTGTTTATCTATCTATCTATCTATCTATCTATCTATATATATATATATATATATATATATATATATATATATATATACATATACATATACATATATATATATATATATATATATACATATACATATATATATCTCCCCTTGACTTGTTCTCATTCTTTTCCTCTGACTCTCTCTATCTTTCTCTGAGTTTGCACTGACTGATCCCACACATCTTTTCCTCTCTATCTTTTTTCCATAGCTACCAGTTCCAGCACAGCTCTCCAGCCCCTCGCTCCCCTGGTTGCCATTGGCATCTGCGTCATGCTTCTGATACACACACACGCCTCTGTGCTTTTCTCCAGCAGAGCTTAACGCCAACTAAACCATGGCCGGGCTGAGGAGAGGCGGCAAAAACAAGGGGGGCTGAGAAAGCAAGATAGAAAGAAAACAAGGAGAGGAGGAGTGCATGTTTTAACCACACACTGCAAAGAACCGTGATTACACACTCCTCATTCTGCTGCATGGACACTTTAAAAGCAAACCAGCGTGTGTAAAATAGATCCACCTTTGAAACCCTTGTTCAAAAGAATCTTGCCATTAGCAAACACACGCAGCCGCCCCCCCCCCCCAAAAAAAAAAAATCCATCTGAATTTATTAGATATAGATGTTCAGCTACTAAATACACAGATTAGCAAAGAGAGATTAGTGAGATGCAGTTTAGTAGATTATGATGTCTGATAAACACCACTTTGTGGGAGATTATGTTGCAATGAGTGGTTAAAATTCTCAGTGCCACATATTTATATTTGATTTTTTAAAAAGAATTTCTCCCTATTCAAGTTCTCAACTTTGTCAATTATTTAATTTCCCTCTTTGCCATATTGAAGTATTTTTCAGATTAATCATTGCTGGAAAAGTATTTATGTATGAAGTATTGAAAATCTCACTGATGAGTACTAAGTCCCGTTCATATCACTTGGTATACCCATGACACCATTGTGAAATAAAATCGCATCCCATGGAGGAGAGGAAATATGTTACAAAACCAACACAAGTATTTCATTTGTCCTCAAGTAGACATGTTTTTACAGGGTTAGTCATTAAACCTGTATATACTGACCATTTTTTTAATGAACGTGTACTATTATATTGTACTGTGATGCTGAATAGTTTGAGAAAAATCACCATTTATTAGGTTACAGCAGTGGGTGAAAGTTATATGCACATGCAGATTAGCCTTGACATATTAAAACATTTCAGCAGATGGAAAAGCAGAGAAAGGTTTGGGGTCAGATGCATGGACACTACAGTGAACTCCAGATTACTGATAAAAGAAAATGTCTGCACCCTCCTTTACTGAGGATGTCACTGTTACTGTAGGACAATTTTATGATCACACGTTTCTTTGAGAATAAAGCAAGTGCTTTACATCATTCAACCCACTTTGATTCTATTTCAGGGTGTCTAGTTAGTCAGAAGCTTTGCATGCCAAAAGTGCAACTCTATCTCTATCAGTATGTGTATTTCCTCTCATGAATGCTTGAGTGTGTTTCTTTCCTTTGTATTCACACAGCAGTTTTGCTGGGGGTTTTAAACACTGTATGCACTTACTGACTACAGACACTCCTACAGTACATTGTGGGTTTACAGTTAGATACTATAGCTCTTTTTTTTTCTTTTTTTTTTTTACACACTATTAATGATCCTCTATACCCTCATCATTGTTGTCAGTTTAGTGACCACAGCACTGCAGTTGGTTTGATATTTTTAATCCAACAGTGACACTGAAGGGTTTACTCTCCCCACCTGATACACTTGCACCAGTGCCACACACACTGGTGCCACTACTATGTCAGTGCCACTGCTGTGCTTAGAATGATCCACCATCCAAATTATATCTGATCACTGGTGATCCTATCGTAGTCCCTCTCTGTCTAGAGGGGGCTGACAAATTATGTACAGCAATAGATGGGCTAGGCACACCTCTTTGCTTGGCCACCTCACAGCTCAATGGTCCGCAGTTTAATCCTGATCTTGTGTCACTGTCTGTGTGGAGTTCATGTTCTCCCTGTATCCACATGGATTTCCTTTGGATTGTCTGGTGTCCTTGGATCTTCCTCTTGCAATGAACTGACATCCCATCCAGTGTGTATTCCTGCTTCATGCCCAGTGTTCCTGCCATAGACCCCGGATCCACCACCACCCTGATCAGGATAAAGCAGTGACTTAAGATGAATGAACAAATGAACTAAATGGCTGTCTATGCCTTCATCAGGGTTTTCTGACCACAGCACTGCTGTTAATTGGTTTGATATTTTGGTTTAGGGACTGGCTATTTTCAACCACCAGTGACGTTGCATGGTTTACTTTGCTACACCTTATTTACATTTGAAAAACTCTTATTTGGCTGATGACTTACAATTGAGAAAGGATGCATTTAAACAGTTCAGGTTTAAGGGCCTTGTTTGAGGACTCAACTGTGGGAGTTTGGTGGTACTGGGGTTTGAACTGATCTGTAGCCAAAAGCCTGAACCCCCCCAGCAACCACTACACTGCTGATACACTTGTACCAGTAATCTCAATCTCTCTCTCTCTCTCTCTCTCTCTCTCTTTCTCTCTCTCTCTCTCTCTCTCTCTCTCTCTCTCTCTCTCTCTCTCTCTCTCTCTCTCTTTCTTTTTCTCTCTCTTTCTCTTTCTCGTCCAAATAATATGTGATCAGTGCTGGTCCAATGTATGTCCCTCTCCAGAGAAACAATGGATGGGCTACAGTAAGGGATTGTACCCGTAGAAATTGAACAAAAAGGGTCAATATACCAAATAAAATGGTCAATAACTAAAGGTGCAAAGGAGCTGCAGCTAATAAACTGGTCATTCGAGTGTTTCGATAAACTCATTAGCGTGTTCATTTCCGCGTTTGTCATCCACGTCGCCATGGCGACAGCTTGGGGGCGGTGCCTTGACTACAGCCAAACCCAGCAGCTTTTTCTGCTCTATCATTAACACACGCTTTTGTAATGGTGCTGGCGGCTGTGTAACACCGGGCAAACAGCACACTGACGTTTCTGCCGGAGTTCATCTGGAACGGATCCATTTTGGCGGAGAACAGAGAGAATGGACCCGAGCTCTGCTGGTAAGAAGGAATCTTTGGGCTACGCAGAGAGAAGAAGAGAAAGCGGCAGGTTTAGTTTGTAGGCCACAAAGTGTGACATAACCTGCTTTATTCCTCAATATTCGGGGTCAGCTAGTGTTATTATCAGCTCGCTTTAATGTCCTCAAGTATTCTGTACCATTTGAAATGAAATATTTGGAGAGCGTCAGCTAACTTCGGAGCCTCCGAGTGTTTATAGCAACGGCAGCCTCAGTGACTTTACAGGCAGACAGAGCTTACTGAGCAACAACGACCGTGTGCTCTTTACAGAAAATATTCACATCTTGTGCGTTTTTAAAAAAAATTGTTTATATTTTTTTACTCTTTTCTTTCAACGGAACCAACTGGAAGTCACATTTCAGCGCTGTCGTCCTCGCATAGTGTTACATATTATTCCTATATTGATAATATTGATCACAGAGACTCTAGTGATTCATTTAAGAACCACATTTCACAATGATTCATTTAAATGATTCATTTCAGAAGCACACATTAACCAATACTTAGAACAATTTCTATATTCGTTTATTTGCCTCTAATACATTCTGAGGGGACTGTGATAAGCAATGCAGACTGACAGATCCACAGTTCTGGCACAGACAATGATGCATTAAATATGACTTTTTGCTTTTTTTTTTTTCTGAAAAAGGATAGACCACCATTCCACCTTTTAAGAGCGCACGTAGTCATTCATTCTCTTGTAAGTGGCTTAAATGCATTTAAATGAATATTGTATTCCGGTGAACAAGATAACCAGGTCTAGAAATATTTTAATAGCTTCATAACTACTTTGTTGGGGGGAAAAAAATCTAATTAACTGTTAAGTATTGCATTTCACTTTCATTTCCAAAGTGACGTATACAAACGTGTGACAAATTAAAGAAATTAACATTGGCTGTTGATATGGTTTGCGTCCACTTTGTCCCCTTAGACTTCTTTTGACTGATCACTTTTATCCCAAAATTTTGGAGTGGTCTTATCATCCAGGATGATAATGCTCTCGTCCCCGTGAATGGTTTAACAAAAAAAAAAAAAAAAAAAATGCTGTGGAAATTCAGTGTCAGACAGCACTGTCCACCACCATCATCAGGGACTATGTTATTGAAGAGCATTGTTCATTCCTCCAGTACAGTTCCAGAGACTTGTAGAATCGATGCTATGCCACATTGAAGCTCTTCTGGTGACTTATGGAAGCCCAAAACAAAACAAAAAAATTTTCTTTGAATTTGTCACCCTGACTGTAGTTTTTCATACTTATTCAATAAGCTTAAACATTAGAATCGCAAAGACCCACAGTGGTTATAAATCTGATAACGAAATATTTCTTTAAACCATCTGCCTTGCATCATTCTCTGTAGTTCTCTAGTACTGTTGTGAATCTGTAAAATGTGTACTGGCCACAGTCCACTCAAAATGTCCTCTGTTCAGGAAGAGGCTGCCTTAGTGGGCATCCTGACATGCTGGCATAATAGCTATCCCATTCGGAAAGCAGCATAAGGACGGATGTGTTCTAGTGCTTCTTATTTTGGAAAAACATTGCAGAATTGCATGAACCCTTGGCAGCAAAGTCATGCTGGTAATTCTGCTCACTCACGATTCAGTGCCATTCAAGAAACATGGCAGACAGAATTAACACTCTATTTCAGTTAAAATGCTGCCCATTGAGAACAGGTACATTAAATGTGTGGTACCTTTTTCAGTACAGTATTAATATAGGATCATAAATTATGATTAAAGGTTTGGAAATGTTGGGAAATTTTTTAATTGTCACTTGTTACATTCGTGATCTAGCACGAATAGGTAGTAGTTAAGTAGGTAAATAGGTATTAATGAGGCTATTTGATGTGATGTCTAAGTAAATAAGGAATCATTTCTTACATGTACCTATACACAATCATAGACTCTTGCTTAGCTGATGACTAAAAATAGCTAATTCCTACTTTTCTACATGGATAATTCCTACATTTTGGTGGTCATTTCACAATATGGGTGAATATATTTCATAGAGGATAATATAGCGTATCCATATCATCCTGTTTAAAATGTAGTCAACTGCTGTAACCATAATGAATAGCATATGTTTTGTTATATCTGCAGAGATAAATACATGCACTTATCTGTATTTGCTGTATTCTTACAGTTTGGATCATGCTGCTGCAAAGCTAAATCCCTCCACCCACCTTTTCATCATGTCTCCAGTTTTCTCATCTCCCAAATACACGACTGGCTCCACTCTACTCAGCCCTTTCCGCCCATATGACCCCTACGATCCTTATGGTCCCTATAACCCCTATGACTACAGCCAGACTTTTATCTCTCAAGGTCATCCTCAGCCCTCCAGATACTCACCCTCCACATCGCGCTACTTTTTCCCCAGCTCATGCCCAACCCAAGTTTCCCTCTCCCTCCCTAACGAGCGAGGGCGAGCTGTGCCCCGTGCCAACCCCCATGAAACTTTCCGCAGCGAGAGCTCAGGCCGCATGCAGGCCAAAGGTCAAATCCCACAGTCAAATGGGATACGACGTCGATCACCATCACAGGGGTGGCACCGCTCAGTGAACCAGTTGGACCTGGCACAGGAATTGGCAATGGTGGAGCTGTGTGGGCACGGTGAGGGCAGGAAAGGACCATTAAGGGCGGTTTCTTTCGGGGAGAATACCAGTCGGGCATGTGGCAGCTGCTCAGGGCCGTTCTACTGGAGCTCAGAGGTGAGAATTAGAAAATATAAATTACATATATGAGCCTAAATAGTTTTAATATGCGCTCTCTCTCTCTCTCTCTCTCTCTCTCTCACACACACACACACACACACACACTCACATACACACACACACACACACACACACACACACACACATCTGACATTTTTGCTAAATGGTATACTCTCTCATCAACAGAAACCCAAACAAACACACCCCAGACACAGTAGCTTTGTGCATTGTACAAACATAAGACATTTCCACATGCTGAAACTGTAATTCTCTTTAATGAAGAGTTATCATTTCTTTTGATTAATAAACCAAAATCGTAACATTTTAATTATAGAGCAATTATCTTACCACCATTACTGATATGATTAATATTTATGGAAAAATACACACAACACCCTTTCTCATGTTCTGAGAGCCTCCTACTGGGAGGTTTGAGTGCACAGGTGGGAGTGTTGGTGATGGCGGGACTATAACAAGGACTAAAAACACATTTTATTAATATTTCCAAAATATGTCTCCTGGAGAATGTTATGCACATAAAATCAGGGAAAAAATAACATTGCTCTGCTTTTAGTTTTTTAAATTAAACCAGGTGATTTTTATGGTTTAGTTTATTATGGTTAAAATAGTTACTTACAATTGGCTCCAAAAATATTGTCATTCTTTTTGAAAATGAGAAAATATGTTAATATGTGGTATCTACCTGTATCCAATTGTGTGGTTGGACAATACATATCACTGGCTTTGAGAGGTCTGAGAGCAAAAATGGCAGAACAGATTAGTCCTGCTGTCATGAGGAACAAGGAACTGCCTGTGCAAGGGCAATTGTCAGAGAAGTGTTCAAAAGGCCAGCTACGACACTGAGTTACAGAGCTAAAGAGTCTAAAATAGGAGAACCTGTGCAGACATCAACAATATCATCAGCTCTTTACAGATCTGGCCTCAGTGGGAGAGTGGCCAGAAGGAAGCCACATCTAAGAAAGGAATACCATAGGGTATGAGGCATGCTACAAGAGTAGAGTTTACTACAAGGCAAAATCTGATCTGTTGGAAAAAAGATTTTGAGCCATTTGTTTAAAAAAAAAAAAAAAAGTGTTATGTTTCGCACATACCAAATACAGCCCAACACCCAGGTAACATTCCTACAATAAGAGTGTTGGTGGTAGCAGCATTCTCTCAGGAGGAACTGGAAATCATGTTGCCATCAGGGGCAACATGACTGGAGCCAAGTACAAGCAAATTGTTGAGGACAACCTGTTCCAGTCAGCCAGACATCTGTATCTAGTGTGAATGTTTATGTTCCAGTAAGACAATTATCTAGCGTGCAGGGCAAACATGACAAAGGAGTAGCTTGTAAAAAAAAAAGAAGGTTTGTGCTCTGGAATGGCAATGAAAATATGTGGCATGACCTGAAAATTGCTTTCCACCAACGTTCCCCGTCTAATTTGGGAGAGTTGGAGAAAAATTGCGTTGAGGAATGTGACAAAATGCTAAAATCAAAGCTCATAGAGACATACCTGAGACAACTTTTGTTGGTGTTATTTAGAAGTTATTTATAGTTGTAATTGCTGAAAAAGAAGTATTGAATACTTATCAAATTAATCAGTGTTTCAGTGTTTTTATTTCTATATAATTCTGCGGACATCTAAATATTTTATTTAATATTATTTCTGTGGGGATTGGTGAATGCTAGTTTTATTTTAACATAACACCGCCCTGCATCTAGAAAAAAAGTTTATGCTGTTTTGCAAATCACACTTGTTTTTACCTATTTTGGTCATGCTGAGTTCAAATATGCCACTGAAAATTCCCCATCACATACAGTTTTCCCACAAAATAAGAATGAAATTTTTAATAATTTTGCTAAATTTATATTGCTTTCAGGGTTTTATTTAAATTGGTAGAAGCTGTCAAATTTCACTATTATTATTTATTAATTACAACAATAGGCACACAAAACATAACGCTTGTTTACAACATGAACAGCAGCCAAATAGTCTGTGAAATGTTTGTGAAAATCTCTAAATAAAGCTATTTCAAAAGACGAACATTATAATAATATGCAGAGTGCTTAAGGAGTGAACTTCCTTTTGAGGGATTTTCTGAAATGGCTGACTTCTTGACAATCTCTCTGAAGGCACCAGCAGTAGTCAGCCATCATGTTCACATTCCATCGACCATGGTTTGTCCTGGTTACCCAGCTTCATTCCAAAATATGCAGAATATGCCTTTTTTTTTTACAAAGTCTGTAATTTTCTGCCGTTGTTTGGACGTTGCAAAACACCCACAGATGTAGCAGAAATCATCTGGGCTATGCTCGCATTTCCGTCTTTCACTGGTCATTATAAATCCCTGAAATCAGGAGATTTGTGTGCATGTAAGTGTGTCTAGCATTCATATAAGGGCTAATCAGAGGAAAAGTGATAAATGTTGCTCACCAATTGTACATAAACATAGTGTTTCCTGTGTTGGTGGCAGTGTATCTGGCAATAGCTCTAACGGTTATGGTCCATCTTAGGCAAAAAAGCTCTACACTGGACATCAGACTTTGTGAAAAGTTGTGATGTTCTAGAGCAAAACTAACAGCATATCTGGACTCAGCATCAAGTATTAGTAAGAAACAACTATCAGATCCTATTCAGCAAATCTGATGCTGGGCGGTGTAATATTTCTTTAAACATAGAACGTCCCAATTTTCCTGCATAACAGGACTTCATAATTATTGGCACCTGTATAATTAATGGCTGTTTCTCAATTCTAAGAACGTAAAGAACAGACTTGGGTTCTCGTAAAGACCGGTCTTGCCAGGCTACCTTGGAAGAACAAACTCGAAACAGGAACAAACAGGAGGACATAGAACGCATCTTTGCAAAAATTGAGATGTACTGCGATCTTCCTGTTTGCAATGGACTGTCCCAGCACATTTCTAGTAGTGGGACAGTACCACCGAATGGACAATAAGTTCAACACTGCAACATTCATAAAATGACAAACATAGTTTACATTATTATCATTATTATTTACATTTATTTTACATTATTTCTTATTGTATTTTATATCATGTTAACTAAAAACTAAGCTAGCAAATTTACAGCTACCTCAGGATGGAAGCTAACGTAGTTTAAATAAAACTTACAGTTATGGGTCAGGCTTCCGTCATCCGCCATTGTTTTGCTGCAGTGACTTCTGGGACTTCAGGCGGGTTCGGTGCGCTCAAGTCTGCATCAGATGCATCCTCGATGTCAAGAAGACTTGATACTTGTGTTCTTGAGTACTGAAATTGAACTTCAGTGGTGGATGATGACGTAGAACGAGTACACAAGGACGCAAGACCACATAACAATGCGTACTGAGAAACAGCTACTATTTAGTGCTGAGCTTCTTCCTGTAATGTGTTGGAGACACTTGTAGATGGATTTTTGGGCCACTCCCCTATGTAGAACATTTCAGTCAGCTTTATATTGTCAGGTGGCAGTTAGAATATTAAAAAAAAAAAAAATTGAATTGTTTATTTAAACAGCAAATCCTAAATGTTAAGCAAGATTGTAGTCACAAAACAGGCAAGGGTCAGGTGATGTACAAACAAACTAAATCAGACAAGGCATGAGAATCAAAAACCAGAAAACCAGAAACCAGTTCAGAAACCAGAATACCACATGGGATGGTAATGTCAGGCAAAAATACACAGAGCAGATACTTCACAGCTCTTGTTGGTTTGTGTGGGTATTTATGCAGTGTTCATGATTAAGTACAGGTGTGTGTGATCAGTAAGGTGGCGACTGAGAATGTGACACAGCGCTCCCAAGGTTGTGAATCGATATATCGTATGCATGAGTTCGGGCACTGGTAAGGACCCTTGCTCACTACACATTGGGACACTGATAACTCAATTTCCAGTGACATGACAATGTACATCACTTACGTATTAAAACATGACTAAAAATGTCAAACTTTAAAATATTTAACTTTTATATGTCATATAAATTTGCTAGCGTAATCACACGCCATGGTACTTCAAGTAGGATCGTAGGCTAGCTAACAGATTTTTTTTTTAAATCATTAAACATTTAAAACACTTAAAACATAAGCAAACCGTATATAGAACGTCAAATAAAGGTAAAAATCGCTAACGTAAGTAATTACATTTGTAGACCAGGTTGGCTGAGAGTTCGTCCGCCATTTTTTCAAACTGAGAGACTTCAGAAAATATGATGTCATTTCCAGTAAGGGAACATAGTGAGCATCGATGCTCCCTGGTTTTTACGGTGCGTTGTGGGATTTTTTTAGGGAGCGAACGTTCCAGTGCACTGGAAGGATTTTGTGATTGAGACAGCCCTTAAAATGGCCGACTCCCTGATCAGTGCTCTGACTACTGAACTAGGGAGCTGATTGAGACGCACCAAGAGATTAGTAGGCGCCACACAAAGCAAAAAAAGTTACATAACATGCCACTTCAGATCCAGTTTGTTTATATACAGTACTGTGCAAAAGTTTTAGGCACCCTATTTTTTTTTAGTACAAACTTTGTTACAGATTTTTTTTATTTTATGACTTCTACATTATCAAGTCAGTACATAAAACAGTTTAGATTCCCAAACATTAGTTTTCTAGCACAAAATTAAATGTTACAGAAAAATGTTTGCATGTCATTAAAGAAAGCAGCATATTTAAGAGACCACTTTTCAGACAAAAAACACAATGAAGGCTGCTGGGTTTTGCTGCAAAAATAAGAAGCAAGTGTGAAAGTCAAAGTCTCTAGAAGAACTGTGGCTGGTTCTGCAAGATGCTCAGTAAAACTTACCAGCTCATTTCCTTATAAAACTGCACTAATTGTATCGAAGACTACTATTTTTATTTAAATTGTAATTTTTTTGTCACACCAAATATTGACTTTGTTTCATTTACTACTGTTTACTGCTCTTTGTTTTTTTTTTTTTTTAATTAATGTAGAAACATTTAACTTCATTATTTTGAAGGCATCTTTGCTCTATAGCATTTCTTTGCATGTGCCTAAAACTTTTGCACAGTGCTGTAGTTTCTTTCCCCTTTATTTTAAAGGCTTGTTGATTAAGAGCTTTGAGATCATTTGGCTTCAGGCAGCTAAAAGAAATTATAAGCAAGTTCAGACTTGCAACTCGAAGATTCACACTCGCTGCTCACACTTTCGTGCAAGCACACTTGGGGTTAAACCCTAATTAGCACCCAGTGCCCTTCCTTCTACATTTAATAATGAAGGTATTATTATAGCTCGTACTGTACATGCATGCACAAACACGCATATGCAAACTCAGACATAAAAACTAGTATTTGCTGATGTCACGTTGTTTGTATAAAATGTGCAATTACAGTGGCACACATGGGCACACACAGGGACATTTTTGTGCTGAGAACATTTTGTGCACAATTCTGATTTTGCTGCCCTGTCAGTAAGGCTTGTAATGCTACAAACTGATCACTAGAGGGGGCTCATTTTAATGAATTGTGGATCCTGTTGAATCCTATGAAGTGCAGATTGGGCCAAAAGGTTTGAACAAACAATCAAGAACTGCAAGTACAATAAGTATCAAATTCCACACATAAGTGTTACAAATGCAGATAGTAAGAGCTCAATAAAATCATTCTCATCGCTTTTTCTTTTATGCAGTTCTTCTTTGTGAATTTTGCTGGTTTATTTTCTAGTTTTTTTATTTTCTGGATGACTTTTGGCACATTTTTTTCACACATTTTCGAAAGCAGACATACACTTTAAATGTCCATTGGTCAACTGGAATTTAGGGTAACCTTTTTTTTTTTTTTTTTTTTTTTTTTTTTTTTTTAAATTTTGTTCAATATTTTCCTGACACACAAGAATGTGTGGCTAACAATAAAAATCAATTTCTGACCAAAACTGACATTGAAAAAAATGATCAAATTTTCCCTGTGTAGCCTTGTACAGTAACATCTGCCCATTTGTACATATTGTTGGACCTATTTAACTGGTTTTACTGGTACGTAACTGGAAGATATTTATAACAGACTAGGTTCTAGAATAAACTAATTAGCATATAGTAGTGCAATCATTACTTTTTCTTACTGATTAAAATTATTTACAGAAATTCAGAGGATTAAAGAGCAATTGTAGTCTCTGATGGGTTTATGAGTATTTTCTCTTGAAAGGGGAATACCCATCACGGCAGGAAAACAAAATATGGCATGGTACCGATGCCTACAGACTGACTGAACAATGTATCGCTTAAAAGAGCTTTCTTAGAAAGCTTTGGATTATGAACAAATCCAACAAATCTTCTTTTATTTTTTCCCTTTTGTGCTTCCTCATGGTAGCAGTCATTCTAAAATACATTTACATTATCCTGTCTTCTTGACTGATTGAACATGAATGTATCCTGCAACTGAAGTTAAACTTTTGTGTCACAGTTTACTAAATATGGATATTGTATTGTTGATGTTAAGGTAAATATTGAGTTTTATGTTGGTTTTGCGATGTGGAATCAATGTGAATATTGTCTAGGACATTACACTCACCATCTATTTTAATAGTAACACCTGTACACCTGCTCATTTATGCAGTTATCCAATCAGCCAATCATGTGGCAGCAGCACAGTGCATAAAATCATGCAGATACAGGTCAAAAGCTTCAGTTATTGTTCACATCAAACATCAGAATGAGGAAAAATGTGATCTCTGTGACTTTAACCATGGCATGGTTGTTGGTGCCACGTGAGCTGGTTTGAGTATTTCAGAAACTGATGATCTCCTGGGATTTACACGCACAACAGTCTCTAGAGTTTACACAGAATGGTGTGAAAAACAAAAAACATCCTGTGTGTGGAGGGTCTGCAGGCTGAAACACCTTGTTGATGAGAGACAGAGGAGGAGAATGACCAGACTGGTCTTTGCTGACAGGAAGTCTACGGAAACTCAAGTAAGCACTCTTTACAACCGTGGTGAGCAGAAAAGTATCTCGGAATCTGGTCTCCAACAACCATGCCACAGTTAAAGTCACAGACATCACACTTTTCCCCCATTCTGATGTTTCTGATTAACATTAATTGAAGCTCTTGACTTGTATCTGCATGATTTTATGCACTGTGCTTCTGCCGCATGATTGGCTGATTGGATAACTGCATAAATGAGCAGATATACAGGTGTTCCTATTAAGGTGGACAGTGAATGTAGGTTTGGGCTTCTGGAAGTATAAATTTGTTGTACTGCACATGGGTGGTACAGTGGTGTACTGGATAGCATTGCCACCTCACAACTCCACGGTCTCCAGTTCAATCCTTAGCTCGAGATACTGTGTATTTAGGGTTTCTTTTCATGTTTTCATTACATCTGTGCAATTTTTTTCCGGGTTCTTCGGCTTCCTCCTACTGTCCAAAAACATGCCAGGAAGTGGATTGGGTGTGCTAAACTGCCCATAGGTGTAACTGAGTGTGTGATTGTGTATGCATGGTGTCCTGCGGTGGACTCCCATCTTTCTCCCAGTGCTCGTGGGATAGGCGCCACATCCGCTATGACCCTGACCAGGATAAAACGAATACTGAAGATGAATGAATGAATGTATAGGGATACAGGTGCAATGGGATTTTCATATAATTATTAGCTAATCAAGTAAGAGATCTGGAGAAAAATATAGCAAGGAAGAGCTATGTGGTATAGTCTTACATTTTGCACAGTGAATGGAAACAGTATGTAGTATATGGGTTTTAATTGTTGTTCTGTTCTTTTAACGAAGAAAACAAAAGAATGCAAATTATATAGAACAGTTCTTTTGTGCAGCAGTGTTTCTAAATGAATCAAATGTCTTTTAATCAAGTCCATAGCAGTGACCATTCTCCTCTAGTCACCCAAACTTGGCAGAACCACTATGTTCTTTTTTTCCAGTGGTTCCTGGAAAAATACTCAAAATGCCAAGCTTCAGTGTAATGTTCAGTTCTGTTCTAGTAGGTTCAGTGCATTCCAGAAACATACGTCAAATGTCAAGCTTCAGTAAAGTTCAGTTCTGTTCCAGTATGTACAATGTGTTCCCAAAAGATCAGAACATCAGTAGAAATCTCTTGATCACTCTTGCGCACTTGAATACATTTTACTCAGCTGATACAATAAAAGCTGATGCACATCATGGCCCAGGCTTCACTAGAGGGCAGTCTTTGTTTACTGATGGTGCTACCAGATGTAATAGACCTTACAGAGTGTACATTTATGATGTATATAAGTATATAATAACCTGATATAGACCGTCTTACAAAACAAGTGAGCATTCATTTAATTAACAGAATAAATCCAATGCTATTAGCTTTTATGCCAGCAGTTTGAATTGGGCAGAGATACTATGTATTTTACAGACATTCCAAGAAATAATTTTACAGTGCCAGACCTGGCCAGTTTCAGCATGGTTCAGTGCCAGGAGCAGTGTCCAGCAGAGTCTGCCTTAAACAAGACTCCGTCAACATCACAGGCTCTAATTGAATGTCCCAGAACAATAGATTTAACTGTTTTCTACGTTGTTGTTTTTTTGTGCATTCTTACAAAATTCAAAGGAGGGTTTAATGCATGGCTTTCACTATCATATACTATGCATTATTGTAGCCTTATCAAATAATAATTTACACATTAGCCACACTAGTTAACGATAACTCAGACTGAACTCCTTTTAACTAATGTTATCACTACCGAATGCATTTAAAGTGCTTAATGATGTTGAGCAATACTTGAGCGATCTATCACCAGTCTGTCAAGGTATTAGGAACTTTTAAATTGCTATGGTGCCACCATGTGGCTTGTCAAAGGTTGTATAAAAGAATAATATAATATATTTTAAGTTATATAGTTTGTTGTATTATAGGGTGATATTTCATGACACTGATGCAAAATTCGACCACTCTTTTAGCTTAGTATGGCTTTTAATAGCGCTCCTGAAACTTACAGTCAAAACGATTGTGGATTTGGCCTGCAGTGAAAGTGGCTTGTTCCCAGAATCTCGGATTGTGGAGATTACATGTTCTGCAGTCATGTGGAAATAAATCTGGAATCAGGCCACTGGTCTGACCTGGGTGTTTATTCTGGCCAGAAGTCAAGCAACAGGGTCTGAAACATGACCCATGGATTATGCGAGATGTTCTATAAAAGGCACCCTGCAAATTTCCAAAGGCTTCAAAAGCTTGGGAGAGCATTTAAATACAGTACTGTGCAAAAGTTTTAGGCACCCTATTTTTTTTTTAGTACAGACTTTATTATACATTTTTTTTTATTTCATGACTTCTACATTATCAAGTCAGTACAAAAAACATTTAGATTTCAGATTTAGACATTAATTTTCTAGCACAAAATTAAATGTTACAGAAAAATGTTTGTATGTCATTAAAGGAAGCAGCATATTATGTAAGAGACCAGTTTTCAGACAAAAAACACAATGAAGGCTGCTGGGTTTTGGGTCTCCAGAGGAACTGTGGCTGGTTCTGCAAGATGCTCAATAAAACTTACCAGCTAATTTCCTTATAAAACTGCACAAATTGTACTGGAGACTACTATTTTTATTTTGATTTAGATTTTTTTGTCACACCAAATATTGACTTTGTTTCATTTACTACTGTTTGCTGCTCTTTACGGTATTTTCTTTTTAAATGTAGAAACATTTAATTTAATTATTTTGAAGGCATCTTTGCTCTACAGCATTTCTTTGCATTTGCCTAAAACTTTTGCAGAGTACTGTATGTTTATTTTGAATGTATTTTTTTTTTTTTTTTTTTTAATGTTTAGCGATTCTGGAGCTAATTTGTAGGTTGGTGCTCTATTTTCATTATTCTTGTGAGAAGTTAGCGATTGTGTGCCACACTGATGTCACAGGGGGACATGGCTAGCACAGTTACCGTGGTATTTACTAGAAGAAAAAACTTCAGCGATCTCAAAGGGAAGTGGTAATGCTCAGTGGTTAAGACGTTGGGCTAGTGATCGGAAGGTCATTAGTTCAAACCCCAGCACTACCAAGCTG
This sequence comes from Cranoglanis bouderius, assembly GCA_023630585.1. Lineage (NCBI taxonomy): Eukaryota > Metazoa > Chordata > Actinopteri > Siluriformes > Cranoglanididae > Cranoglanis > Cranoglanis bouderius. The sequence goes on along the minus strand of CM042565.1, from coordinate 7,743,101 downwards.
CCACTGTTGGGCCCTTGGGCACTTAACCCTCAACTGCTCAGATGTATAAATGAGATAAATGTAATTTGCTCTGGATAAGGGCATGTGCCAAATGTCTTAAATGTAAATGTAAATGCTCAGATTTCCTGGTTAGCGCCCAAAAAAAGAGCAAGAGCTTCTTTTCTCACTCACCATTTTTCAGCGACATTGTCATATGTCATATTAATGAGAAATCCAATGTAGAAGTAGTCATGTTAATGCAAAGACTGGACTTAAAGTTCCAGAAAGTTCCATGATACAGCAGAGACTCTGCTTGGCTAGTTATGATGGAGGTATTACCATGAAAGTTGAAGCTTTGGAATCTGTTTCAGCAGGGTGTACAGATAAGGAGGTGTGAGAGCTGGACAGACTAATGCACTAAAACACTGCTGCATCACTCTCTTTAGGTAGAGATGAAGCAAGGCCTCACAGAACAGAAAAGGGCTGTTTTTGATTGGATGGTTCATATAAGACTTATGTAAATTTAGTAGTTACCACAGTAACTAGTAGTAACTACAAAATGTTCACTTGTCTGTATAACAAACTCTTAAATAATAGTACTGCTCAATGTCTATTGAATATAGACATTTTCAACTTATGGTAGGTGTTTTAGAGCACGATCTTTGCATGTTTCAGCTTTACAGAGATTCTTCAGTAAGGTTTTCAGTTGAAATTCAGTTCAATTCAATTCAGTTTTATTTGTATAGCGCTTTTAACAATGAACATTGTCACAAAGCAGCTTTATGGAAATGTATAAATTCTGGATATAACTTGCTTTATTAAAAATCTAACTGAAGGAGCCTGTTAACTGTCTGCAACACATATGCTGCATTCCAATTCGCCTACTTATACTATGTGCTAAAAGTATGTACTCTTTTTGTGAAGAAAAAGTACATACATTTGAGTGTGTAGCAAAAAGAGTATGCATACTAACACATCATGTAACAGAAGAGTTAGGCAACTTTGTTACGCACACTGTCACCGTAAACAAACTCCTCCTCATTCATTATTCCTTATATAATTTATACTATATAACTGAATTTACCATACCCTTGATTTATTTTTCCACATTTCATTTACATCTCTCTAAATGCGTTACACTCGTCGCCATGTTTGCAGGTTGAATGGCGAAGCAAACCGTCACAAAACTACTCCTCCCTCGTGCAAGGAGTTGTGGGCAATAGTAGCTGAAAAAAGTGTCCACGGATCCACACTTCGAAAATCCACCAGAAATAGTAGCCAGGTACCTTTGGGATATTCATTTCAACATACTATGACTTTTGACACATTAATTCTAATCAAATTAGTGAATTGGGATGCAGCAATAGTGAGTCCGAACTACCTATCATTTTATGTACTATGAACAATGTGACAGAATCCAATAAGGCATCCAGCTTCAAAGTGATCAGACAGTGATATGCATGCTCCTAGGCTGAATTTCCATCAGTTGAGCAGAAAAAAACAAAGACCCATAGTTAAACACACAGACACATGCTACAAACAAAGCAGTAAATCATACTATAAATAGTTTTTAAAAAATGTATAGCCAAAATCTAATACTGTCTTGCAGTTCCATATGCTATGTGTGCAAATATTGTTTCTAGGTAAAACCTAGGCAAGTGACTCATTTGTCATTTGGAAGTACGAAAAAGTACAAGGGAATCCTAATCTTATATGTTTTGGTTATTACACACAGTGTAATACACAGACACAGTGCTTGGACAGGTCACTGGAAGCATGGAGATAATGCATCTAAGGAATTCTGAAGTTCCAAATGACTAGGACTTTAAACATTTCTAACGTTTCCACAGCAGTGTTTACAACACAAGCCTCAACTAGACCTCATAAGGGTGGAGACCCTGATAAGAAGACACCTTAGATGAGCTGACTCACCTGAAGGGTTATGGTTTCATGTTTGGTTGCTATTAGTAGCAGTGAAAATGTAGATTATTACTATCATTGTCTGCAATTATGCAATGGAGATGAAGAATCTTAGGAGAATGTTGGAGGAGTGCAAGTGCTGTGCCCCATTCCTAATAACTGAGCTAACTCATGAGTCAGGACTGATATTTTAAAGTAATATGGGGTTATTCTGCATGTGTGTGTCAGTATGCTCATTAACACAATTTACATACTGAGCTGAAGCTGTGGGCTGACCCTTCCATTGATTTACGTCAGGTCGTAATTCTTAGAAAACACCCTCTCTCGTCTGCATTCCAAAGGCACTTTGTCACTCCAGAAGTGATTCCCTGGCTTAAAATGCTAACACTGGTATGTGTACTAACTACGTAAATCTTCAGTTGTTTAATGACAACTGAAAATGTCCCTGTGTATTATATAGTTAAAGGGTCAGTTTTGATACACCTTGCCCTGTCATCACCAATCCACTCAATTAGTCATGACTTAGGAGTGACTTTAGATCATTGAAGTTCTTATAGATAGATGAGCCTTAGACCTCACGGGTTAGCTGAAGACACTTATCTATGAAGAATTATTATTCCAAAGCAATGAAATCTTCATTTATGAATTAAGCTATGTCTCAAAGGTCTGAAAGTATAGTACAGTCTAATACCTTGAGATGTACCTCAAGAAGATACCTTTGTCCTTTCTCAGCACTTCTCTGGTTCAACTTAATCATGTCAGCAGACTTTATTATAGGTTTATTTCAGCCATAAACTTTACAAACCTACAGCTGATTGGAGGAAGACAGGGCCATAAAACTTTACAGAGTTTAAGGGGGTGCATATTTCAGAGCTGATATAACATCTTAGAAAAAAGATTAGTGAAGGTTCATGTTAAGGCCAATCATTGGAGACTGCCAGTGGGTTTTTAGCAGAACTGAGGATTAGTTAGAATTAAATACATTACAGCATTTGACAAATGTCCATTTTTGTTTTAAATGCAGAGAGCTCTAGAAGGCCAGTGGAAAGATTTTGATCATGCTAGATCAGTTGCAGGAGTCAGATGGTATTCATGGAAAGACCTGCCAGGAGTAAGTTACAGTAGTCCAGTCTCAGTATAAGAAGAGACTGTACAAGCACCTGATTGGCTTCCATGGAGAGAAATGACAACATCAACCACCTGATGTTGGACAAAACTGAATGACCGATTCAGGATAGCAATATGAGGAGAGAATGATATGAGTGGCAAGAGTGGCAAGGGGAGAATGAGTGGCAACAGCAGCAAGGAAAAACTCCCTGAGACATTAGGAAGAAACCTTGAGAGGAACCAGACTCTAAAGAGAACCCATCCTTATATGGGTGACACTGGATAGCACGATTATAAATAATTTTCCTTCTATAACTGTAAACTATATAGTCAAGTGCTAATTGTGTTAACAGGATCTTATGATCTTATGAGCAACTTATGAGTGTGAGCATCAGAGTCATTTATGAATTAATTATAGTTTTAACTTAAAGTCTATTGTATCAAACTGAAGTTGTCAACCTAGTGTGTACATAGAGGTAGTGCTCATAATGAATATTAAATGGAAATGTCACAATATACAATATGAGCAGCAAATTTGGCTTGCCAGTATTTTGTATCGCAATATTTGAGACAAAGATATTCTATCTCATGCCTAGTATTCACACATAAAAATACAAGGATATTCTGTACTTGGACTTAAATAAGCTAAGAAATATTCGAGTTTATTAAGTAGGGCTGGGCAATATATATATATATATATATATATATATATATATATATATATATATATATATATATATATATATATATATATATATACATATCTCGGGATATGCATTGTATATGTTTTCTCCAAAGTGCAGCTACAGTGCATTCTCCAGGCGGCCTATTGCTTGTAACATTAATGATAATGAGGTCCCCCTGTGGCCGTGCTGCCCCAAAATATATATTTTTCGGTCTTAGTTGATCTCAAAATACAACTGCACTGTTGATAATGGCATTCATGACTCCTGGAGCATCAACACATCTCACCTAGGGGCCTTTGCTGGAACAGTTCACGCTACAGGCTTCATTCGCCATCACTCCTCTGGTCCATTAGGCAAGCCGTTAGAGCAAAGAGCCTTAAGTCAGTAGGTCTCTGCCAGAGAATTGTATTTGTACAATTGTAGAAGGCAGCCTCTGCTGCTGATGTGAAACTAGTCTTATGATTTCTCTTCTACAAATATGAGCCATGGTGACTTCTGGAGGCTCTTATTGGCTAAGATTGAATAAGCTGACAAGGTGGTCATGCAGCTGACAGATTTTGTGTTGAGGAGTTTGTGGCATTCACCATGTTCTACATTCCTACCATACCATTCCTACTGTACATCTACCAAAGTTGAAATGCCAGTTTTACAGACGCCTGTGTGTACTGTGCAGCAGCACTGCACAGGCACATAGCATGTGTTCATTGCATGTTGCTGGGCGGATACTAATCTTATCATTATCGCGATGTCAATCTTATCATCAGCTTGGCTGGTCTTTAAGAACATGTACAGGTCTCACTCAAGGTCACTGAATATTGCATTTGGACCTTAGTAGGCTTCCATGAATTTGATATATTACATGGACTCTTAAAATCTGGTGCTTCATAATCTGATAAAATGTTTTGTTTTGTTTTTTAGAATGCAGCAGTGTTTCCTAATAGCACTATAATGATGTTTCCATTATTGACTAGGTTTGCTGTACTTCAGTAATTACGATGCCGAAATTGCTTTTGCCAATTTTAGATGACATGCTCTTGGTTCCTAGAAATAACTATCAAACATTGCAATATAACTTATTAGATTCTAATTCATGCAGAAATTGAAACAACATGGCTCCTTTTTACCATATAATTTTTTAGATACTACATTATTTCCCTCATAAAAGTGAAATCAAAATCACTTCTCTTTAATCACTATCATTATCTGTTTTGGTTGCTGGTCCTTTCTTGACATTACTAAGAATCCTTCTGTCAGCCAGTAAAAAAATCTTCACTCTGGTGCTCTTGTACCAACAATGCTATACAGTCGGGTCCCTCAGTATTTGGACAGTGACAATTTTCATAATTTCACCTCTGTACACCACTGCAGTGGATTTGAAATGAAGCAATCAAGATGTGATTGAAGTGTAGACTTTCAGCTTTAATTCAAGGGGTTTAACAAAAATATTGCACTAACCGTTTATGAATTACAGCCATTTTTCATAGTCCCTACATTTTCACAGGCTCAAACGTAATTGGACAAACTAACATAATTATAAATGTAAGGAATATTTTTAATACTTTGATGCAAACCCTTTGTAGTCAATGACTGCCTGAAGTCTGGAACCCATGGACTTCACCAAATGCTGAGTTTCTTCCCTTGACATACTTTGCCAGGCCTTTACTGCAGCTGCATTCAATTGCTGCTTGTTTGTGGGTCTTTCTGCCTTCTGTTTTGTCTTCAATAAGTGAAAAGCATGCTCAGTTGGGCTGAGATCAAGTGACTGACATGGCTTTTTTTTTATTTTTTTTTTTAAATTTCCTGGCTCTCTTTCACTTGCATCAACACCTCTTTGGACCACATATTGAGAGTTCCCATGAACAGCTACCAAAAATTCAACACTTTAGACCTTTTATCTCCTTAATTAGTCATGAAATGGGTGATTCTCAGCATTCGGTGCCTTTTCAGTCACTGTTACTTCATGTTAATAATACAAATTGGAACAGTCACCGAAATAGAACTTCCATATACAAATTGATAGATAGATTCTTCTGATCCATCATGCCGAAAAGTTCCAGTTTTGTTTCATCGCTCCACAGAACAGAATCCCAAAACTAATGTGGCTTATTTATATGATTTTGAGCTGACTTTTCTTGTGCTTTTGGGTCAGTAGTGGTGCACGTCTTGGAGTTCTGGCACGGAAACCGTCTGCGTTTAGTAAGCGCCATACTGTGCTCACTGAAACCTCAGTGCCTTTTGCCACCAAGTCTTGCTGCAGGTCTTTTGCAGTCACTCGAGGGTTTTTCACAACTTGCCTTCTCAGAAATCTGGTTGCAGCCATTGATAGCTTCCTTTTTCTGCCCCGTCCAGGTATTTCATGTATTTTCTGCCCCTAGCCAGTTCAGGTATTTCATGTGTTCCAGCTCAAGCACACCTGGTGCAACTAATGAAGCCCTTGATTAGTTGCATCAAGTGTACTTGAGACAACACCTGTTTTGCATATTTGTGTTCTTGTGAGGGATTCGATGCAGGAGGTTGAATAATTTTGAGACTGGAGAAGTCATTATAAGTTGCATTTTCAGTTGAATTTGGGGAAACCACTTGAAGCATTCATTGTGTTGAAGTATTTGACTGCCTCAAGGACTGGACAGCTTGCATTCATTGATTCAAGTATGAATTCTGCATCATATCAAAGAGTGCTTGAAGATAATGTGAGGCCATCTGTCTGAAAGTTTAACTGAAAGTGGACCTTTCAGCAGGATAATGATCCTAAGCACACTAGCAAATCCATGAAGGAATGGCTCAAAAAGAGGAAATGAAAGGTTATGGAATGGCCTAGTCAAAGCCCGGATTTGAATCCCATTGAAATGTTATGGGGGGGGTTAAATGGGCAGTACATGCAAGAAAAACCTCAAACATCTTGCAACTGAAAGAATATCACATGGAAGCGTGGTCAAAAATTCCAGCAAGCCGATGTCAGAGACTGGTGGACAATTATGCAAAGCGCCTGCAAGAAGTTATTTCTGCTAACGGGGGCAATACTAGCTTCTGAGTCCAAGGGTGTACTTACCTTTTCCACAGAAGAATCACATCTATTGATATTTCTGTTGAAGAAATTATTGAAAAAGCTATTTTTCCTTGTGGTTTTGTTCAAGTGTATCAACTTTATTAATAGGCACTGTTTCAAAGATGATCAAATGTTTGCTTGTCCAAATATGTCAAAAAAGGAAACACTTTCCTTTGCATATTTAGCATGCGACATGGCAAGGAATATATTCTTCTCTCAGTTCGACTGCATTTTCCACGGGTACATATGCCCTGATAAACCTTTTTACAACTGGTGTTTGCGGACTAGATTTCTGAAATACATTTATGTGATTTACTGTATGTGACTTAATCTTTGGCGCTGACCAATTTGCATCTTTCCTTTGCATTTTTTAGTAATAATGGCAGATTTCTTTTCAAGTACTTTTGGGTTAACTGTCAGGATAATACAATATTTGGCATGTAGAAGTGTTGCAATGAATGAATGATTTGGAACAATATACACAACACTGAGGATGTGTTTTCCTGTTTTGTAACCCCTATTTTTGGTGATGCTAGTCACTCCGGTTGTTGTTGTGAACACAGTGTTCATGTACATTTTACAGAAGTGGTTTTAGGATAAGGGCGGAAAGGGTGGAAATTATAGCACATATGGAGGTGATGTAATCGATGACACATCCCCATGGTTCATCACAGAGGACAGGACAGGACAGGACTATTTTTATTTTCAATAATAATTTTTATTTTTTATTTTCAGACACTTTTATTTAAGCACAGTTGACCAGATGAGGATTAAGGGCCTTGTTCAAGAACCCAACAGTGGAACCCAACAATGGATCTCACTTTAAATCTCAACACTATGGATTTAAAGTGACAACCATTAATTTCCTAGCACAAAACTTTAACCTCATAGACACCACTGTGTCTGTCTCTCTCTGATTCAGTATGTGTTTATGTTTTTATAAGACTTACGTCAAAAGGACAGTCTGTTTCACTCTCTGTCCCTCTCTCTCCCCCACTATTTTTCTAACACACTGTTCTCTCACTGTTCTATCTCTGTAATAGCCACAACTCAACCTTAAAACAAGTCCTCAGTGTCATATTTAGTCATATTTCATACCTCTAATTTCTCTAAATAAGCAATATATACAATATTGTCCCAATACAGTCTCCCCAGTTCTGTCTCTAACATGTGCCATTATCACATCTTCCCCAATTCTGTTCCCATCATGCTCCACACAGTGTGTTTTCTACCCATTTGTTCTTTCTGGCCTTTCACTATCCTTATGGTGTGTGCTACCTGTTTTAGTTGTTTGGATAGTTAATGGACCTTCTTCACACTTCTGTGTTTATGAATACAAAAGCACAAGTAGTAATGTTTCCGGTGAGATAGGGAACTTGCTGCCTAATATATCCCACCCCTTGACAGGTGCCATTGTAATGAGATAATCAGTGTTATTCACTTCACCTGTCAGTGGATTTAATGTTAAGGCTGATCAGTGTGTATATATTTGTGTGTGTGTGTGTGTGTGTGTGTGTGTGTGTGTGTGTGTGTGTGTGTGTGTGTGTGTTAAAAATACTATAAAGTGACAAATATGCCCTGATTGTTGCTAACACTCACTAGCTAGTTTATTGATTGTTGAATGTTCAGTGGGAAAGGCCATATTTGGCAGAATGATAGTAACTGCTTTCCCATGCTGTGAAAAGTATAGGATGTTCTGAATGATTTTAACGAATCATTGCGAGAGTGTCCTAAACATGGAGCCTTTATCACATCTCTAAATGAACAGACAGTCCCCTTTATTGGCTTCAGTCCTCATTAACCCTGTAGGGTTACAGTGTAAAATTTGACAATAAACCTGATTTGCAATGAGGGTTGAATAATTTTGATTGCAACTGTTTGTGTGTGTGTGTGTATGTGTATGTGTGTGTGTATATATATATATATATATATATATATATATATATATAATATATATACACACACATACACATATATATATATATATACATACACTTATTGCGCACACACACTGGAGTACAATGGTGGTCCATGCTGTATCATGAATGAATCTTTGCTATTACGTAACAGTGCACAGCTTGCGGTTGGACTTTTACCAGCTCAACTGAGGCCAAAGTACCTGAGGATTTCCTTTGGCAACACTACTGTGAAATGTTACTGTTTAATTCTGCACTGTGTGAGAATATGGGAGTGTATAATCCATGCTGCCTCTAGAAATGTTCTAGCTTATATACATATATACAAGCTAATGCAGTCTGAGGCTCAGTGTGTGGCATGTAGCTCTGGAATTTTTAAATAGTGTGGAAAATTGGTCATTTATTTTTTTCAGCATAGGGCTTTCTTGTAACTTTAGAGTTTGACACTCAGCCTGCTTCTTCTGGGAGCTTTCTAAGCTTATCAGCTGCCTGAGGAAATCATCAAGAACTTCTCCACTAACAGGCCAAGAAGTCTTTGCCATATCAGTAGCTGTTGCTCCAGAGAAAATTGTTGAAATCAGCATTTTAAATGAAATATTTGAAAGAAAATCCAACCACATTGCCTGAATTCAAATAATTACTCATGTGGTATGTGGAAGTAGTTGGTTTGAAAAGGTTAACAGTATATGTCTGCCATTTCAGTGCCACTAAATCCTGACATATTTATTTTTTATATATTCAGAATGTTTATATGCAAAATATACAACGTACATGGTACAAGGACTGAACTAAGTGAATTGGTACCGGGACTTTCAACATAAATGCTACCATACACGCAGACAACATCTACAACAACTATACACTCATCTGCCACTTTAATAGGAACAGCTCATTCATGCAATTATCCAATCAGCCAGTTATGTGGCTGTAGCACAAGGCATTCAATCATGCAGATACAGGTCAGGAGCTTCAGTTAATATCCACATCAAACATCAGAAAGGGAAAAAATGTGATCTCAGTGACTTTGACCATAGCATGCTTGCTGATGCCATACAGTCTGCTTTGAATATTTCAGAAACTGCTGATCTCCTGGTATTTTTGCACACAGCAGTCTCTAGAGATTACACAGAATGGTAAAAAACAAACAAACAAACAAAAAAAAACGTCCAGTGAGTGTCAGTTCTGTGGGCAAAAATGCCTTGTTGCTGAGTAAGGTCAGATAAGAATGGTCAGACTGGTTCAAGCTGACACAAAAGCTATATTCATGTGAAAAAATAAGTACACCCCATGGAAAGTGTTGGCTTTTTTTGACATATTTGGACAAGCTAACATTTGATCATCTTTGAAACAGTGCCTATTAATAAAGTTGATACACTTGAACAAAACCACAAGGAAAAATAGCTTTTTCAATCATTTCTTCAACAGAAATAGCAATAGATATTCTTCTGTGGAAAAAGTAAGTACACCCTTAGCCTTAGAAGCTAGTATTGCCCCTTTAGCAGAAATAACTTCTTGTAGGCGTTTTGCATAATTGTCCACCAGTCTCTGACATCGGCTTGCTGGAATTTTTGACCACTCGTCCATACAATATTCTTTCAGTTGCAAGATGTTTGAGGGTTTTCTTGCATGTACTACCCGTTTCAAACCCCCCTAAAACATTTAAATGGGATTCAAATCCAGGCTTTGACTAGGTCATTCCATAACCCTCCATTTCTTCTTTTTGAGCCTTTCCTTGGTGGATTTGCTAGTGTGCTTAGGATCATTATCCTGTTGAAAGGTCCACTTTCAGTTCAACGTCAACTTTAGGACAGATGGCCTCACATTATCTTCAAGCACTCTTTGATATGATGCAGAATTCATACTTGAATCAATGCATGCAAGCTGTCCAGTCCCTGAGGCAGTGAAGCAACCCCAAACCATAACATTTCCACCACCGTGCGTCACAGAATAGAGGTATGAGGTGCTTCTTCTGAAAAGCTGTCTTTGGTCTGCGCCAAACATGTCTGCTGTTACTGTGGCCAAACAACTCTATCTTTGATTCGTCTGTCCAGAGCATGTTATTCCAAAAGGCCTGGTCTTTGCTTATATGCTTATTGGCAAACTGTAGTCCTGCTCTAATGTTCTTTTTAGACAGCAGAGGCTTTTTCCTGGCACGCCTCCCATGCAGGTCAAATTTGTGCAATGTCTTTCTGATTGTAGAAACATGCACTTTGACACCAACAGTTGCAAGACTAGCAGATCCTGTGATGAAATTTTGGAGTTCTTGGAGAGAGTCTGCTCTTGGGCAGAATTGGCTCGGACGGCCAGTCCTGGACAAATTGGCAGTCGTTTGAAATCTGTGCCATTTGTAGATGATTTTCCAGTGGAATGATGTATTTCAAATAATTTGGAGATCTTTTTAAATCCCTTGCCAGACTCATAGGCATTAGATGTGAGAGATATAAATAAGACACTCTCTAAGCAGGTTCAAATCACTGGCACCCAATCTTGAACACCTGATACTACTACAGCAGGCACAGGCTCACCAAAACTGGGCAGTTGAAGATCGGATAAAAGACCAGGTGGTTTTCCTGTTGCTGAATAATTACTGATGTTGCAAATTATTGACTTTTTTTCTTATTAGATTAGATTATGTGGTTATTATAATTATTATGATGATTATTATGGCCTCTGCTATACTGAAATGATAATGTATTAGAATGAACACATTCATATAAAGATATAATTTGAACTACTGCTGTGGTATGAAACACTGTAAATTAAATTTGGATAGTGGACAGTATAATGAAAATAAGCATATTACAGATATTAAGTATTCCAGGCCATACTGTTTTCGCCCACTTGCCTTTATGGCTTGTGATATATGTGTGAAAAATGCAGACTTTGTAATGTTTAGGAATTCCAGACACTCGGACACGCAATAACCCAGTATCTGTCTATGCAAACTTAGCCTAACTATGCCTTTAGAATACTGACAGCACACTACAGTTATTTGCCAAAAGTTGCCACTGGCATTATGTTGCTTGGTTAGTTTGCATGTGCTCCATTAATTCTCTTTCTACTTGTCTTTCTTTAAACATATTTCTCTGTCTCTCTCTGCTCTATTGAGAGCATGACTGTCTCAGCTGTCAGATCTGCACTGTGATAAAGTCATAGAGCAGGTCAGATTACAAACATGGCAAGTTTTGCTTTCTCAGAAATGTCTTGAACATAGCACACCTTGAGGAACTTTGTAATCATCTGACCTCCTAGTAGAGCAAAGGACACACATACTTGTGACCTGTTGAGTCATGGGACTGGTCATGCTTTGAAGACAAAGCTAGTTTAAAAATGTGAAGTATCTAACTAATTTATCCAACAATGTAAGTATTTTTGATAATGCATGGAAAATAGGATCATCATGGATTTGTTCTTAGTCATGAAGACAGTGCTGCGGAAAGTCACTGTTATGTTTAAGGGTTCATTTTTCAATTACAATTTATGCCATTCCATTCCATTCAAACTTCTTTTTTTTAATTCTAATAATAATAATAATAATAATCATACAATGTAGAATACCCTCCTAATACTCAGTACAACATTTAGTATGCCTTATATCTCTTAGAAAGATTTTTTTTAATCCAAAGATGGAATTGTCCAAAATTGAATTGAAATGCAAGTAGTTTTGTTGTTTATATGTTCTGTTTTCAATGAGCACTGACTGAACAGAAATGTACATTCTTAAATCTGGACTGCTTTGTTCTGTCCGCTTTTTGTTCAGCAATATTATACTATAGTCAACAGTCATACTTTCTACCTGAAAAAGATGGATTTTGGCAATGTATTTGCTATTTATAGAGCAGACACAAAAAATGTAAGCAAGGTAATGAAACTGGATACAATCTATCCATACAGTAGTTCTCTGGCAGAGCTGGGATTTGAACCAATAACTTTTTGATCTTTAGCTGTTAACATTAACTGTTGGTCAATCACTTCTTCCAACCTTAATTATTATCAACTATCAACTGTATATTTTACGCACGTTTCTATGCATTTAATGGAATTTTTCAAGTTTTGTTTATGCACACTCCAGACCAGGTGTATGCAAGAAACTAGTGGTAGAAAAGTGTAATAGCGGGTAAACTGACTATGCGGATCTTCTATATCACTATATGTATGTCATATCAGCATAATTGGGAGAGTAATTACTGATTTCGGTGCTCACAAGATGCAGACAGATGACAGACAGAATGTAAAGTAAAATCATATAAAAGGAACATTTAAAGATCGATTGGGATTATGCCTTGTTTGGAGATTTGGCTCATGCAGCTTTGCTGAGGAAATGTGTTTTTAACACCACTGGAAACTCTATGCTGAGAGTGAGGAGTTATTCATCTGTCAATTTTGTATGCCCAGTGCAGTTTTAGTTGATCTCTATTCTAGTGTTTTTAGCTATGAGTGAATTTCAAAAAGAAATTGGAGACGGTACTGGCTTTGCCCAACCAGCTAAGAGTTGAATAATGCCACGTCTCATCTTTATTTATATCACTAACGCTGCAATAAAGTACATTTCCAAAATTGGAAACCTCAAAAAGCCATCGCAGAGTTTCTAAATTGGGGAAATAGAATATACTCACACTCATAAAATATATATATTTTTAAACTGTATTTATTTATTTACTAGACAAACTACTTGTAAAAGTGCAAAATAAACCATTTTTGTTTTGCTCTACTTCATGCAACAGTTTTTTATCTTTACTTCTTTGTTGGTGAAGTTCATCTTCTTAGACCTTTTCCATGTTCCATGTCATCTGAAACGAGCACCGTGAGCAGGCTACAGTGCTTTTTAAAGGGAAGTTGTTTAACATATATGGCAATTTGAGGGTGTTTCTTTATGGAAATGGAGTGTGGCTGTGTACAAGCACATCAATTTACAATGTGTGGGATTTAAGAATGGCCACTGTGTACAGCTGTGCATACGTGTGTGTGAAAAATACTAATTTACTTGTGCGTACGGGTGGCTCTTGCGCACAAATTTAGTACTTGTTTTACGCATGCTTTAATAAGTGAGACGTCTGCTGTGCAGCGATAGGAGCACTGAAACCTAACCACTGTACTACCAGGGAGTCATTGCTCAACTATGACGTCTTTGTCTTCACTGGATTACACTTTAGAGTTTCCAGAAGTTTTGTGGAATTAACTTTGAATCAGTTAGGCAGCTCCTTCTGGGCTTAAGGTTATTACTTGATCTGGTAAGAGCCGGTATGGAAACTGATGGGTTAAAGTGAAATAGACCGTTGGAAGTGTGCTGAAACACACATTAACAAAACAGAATGTGTGAAGTAACTTATTACACATACCTCCAAGAGGAAATCAGTTTGGTCATTTCTGTGCTCCTTGGGAATGATTCTTTGAATTCAGTAGATTAGGAACATTCTCCCACTACTACTCTTTTTTAGACATCTTTTTGTCTATTTTTTAGTTAACAGATGACATACAATGAGTGTCATAAACCACATAAGCAAGTCTGTCTGAGATGATGAAAAAAACTAAACATGGTTTGAGGCTAATATTATGTTTAATAATGTTAAGTAAACAGTTTTAAGATTCACTTATTCATCACCTACAGTAGCATTGTAGCTCCAATCGAAATTCAAAGAAGTAATCCTAAAACTGACAGTCAGTAATTTGAGCCAGATGGTTATTGCATCACTGCAAATACAAAATACTGGAGTATACAATGAAAATAATGAGTCCTGTTGGGCAAACACTCAGAGTTAAGCTTCAAGACTGCTGACGCAAGTTTCTTTGTAATTGAGTGCTTATAACCAATTAATGCACCTTCTCCTGTGTGTGCATGTACTGTGTGTGTGTGTGTGTGTGTGTGTGTGTGTGTGTGTGTGTGTGTGTGTGTGTGTGTGTGTGTGTGTGTGTGTGTGAGAGAGAAAGTAACCAGACCTCTTCACATTTTACACAGTTTACTGTGTTATAGATTTAATCTAAAATAACTACATAGACTTTTTTGCCCATTAATCTACGTACACTAATCCGTAATGACAAAGCAAAACCAGGTTTTTAGAAACTAAAATCCGGATGGAAGATGGTGTGAACTGCCATCTTCAGGTCTCTCAACAAGATGTTCTATGGGGTTCAAGTCTGGCCTTTGGCTGGGTCACTCAAAGACATTTAGAGACTTGTCCCAAAGCCACTCCAGCAATGTCTTGGCTGTATGCTTCGGGTCATTGTTGTGCTGAAAGGTGAACCTTTGCCCAGGTCTGAGCACGCTGGATCAGGGTTTCTTCAAGGACCTCTCTATATTTGGCTGCATTCATGCTTTCCTCAATTCTGACCAGTTTCCCCATCCCTGCAACTGAGAAGCACCCCATAGCAAGATGCTGCCACCACCATGCTTCACTGTGGGGATGGTATTAGCCAGTTGGTAAGTCTGGATTTTGCCAGACATGGCGGTCTGTGCTTTTGTCTCATTAGACCAGAGAATCTTTCCTCATGCTCTCAGAGGCCTGTAAGTGCCTGCCATATGCTTTTTACTCAGAAGTGTTTCAGTTAAATGTGTAACACAATAAAGTGTGCAAAAACTTAAATGGTTTGAATACTTTCCAAATCCGCTGTATGTCAATGGGAGGTCCTCACAAGGATCTTAATATATATATATATATATATATATATATATATATATATATATATATATATATATGTGTGTGTGTGTGTGCATTCCAATCATTTTTATCCGATCTGATATTGCAACAAACCCGCAGCACTCATCAGGAGTCCTGTGACACTCAGCTGTCCTGTGACATCCATCATGTCAGTTTTTGCAGATAGGTGTATATTTGCTGGCTCACTTAGCCCAGATGTTGTTGACATTCGTATTGAATAAAATTATGGCCTAGACTACCTTGGATAACAATTACATTGGAGAGGTATAAAAATAAATGGTTATGCTACATTGAGTCATTTTAATTACAGTAATTAATTTTAATTAGTGACAGATGCATGTTCATTCCAGCTAAAGGTCTGAATTCTCTAATGATGATATTACAAGAAATCATATTTAGAATATCATTTTTACATTGTTCAAGTGGCCATGTTTACCCAAGAAACATTACTGCACTTAGCTGTGATCCGTTAGAACCCCAAATTCTGATCTATTTAAAAGTGAATCAGAATACTCAAAGCTCTCCGCACATTCAGGCAGCTAAAATAAGATATCTGCTCAGAGGAGAAACTCTCTCGCACCCCTGGTTCTGAAATGAAAAGAAAAACGAATTATGTGGACCACCAACATTCAGCCAGTCAGAACAAGAAGCTACTTACAGTCCCCTTTGAAACTAGTGGAATGTCAAGGCCAATTCATTTGTTTGTGCTATACACGAAATGCATGCTCAATTAGGTTAAGTTCTGGTGATTGACTTGGCCAGTCTAAAACCTTCCACTTTTTCTCCTGATAAAGTCATTTGTTGAGTTGGCAGTGTGTTTTGGATCATTGTCTTGCTGCATGATAAAGTTCCTCCCAATTAATTTGGATGCATTTCTCTGTAAATTGGCAGACAAAATGTTCCTGTAAACTTCTGAATTCATTCAGCTGCTACCATCATGAGTTACATCATCAGTAAAGATTAGTGAGCCTGTTTCAGAAGCAGCCATGCAAGCCCAAGCCATGATACTACCTCCACCATGTTTCACAGATGAGATTGTATTTTTTGGATCATGAGCAGATCCTTTCTTTCTCCACACTTTGGCCTTTCCATCACTTTGGTAGAGGTTAATCTTGATTCCAGAACTTTTGTGGCTCATCTCTGTATTTCTTTGGAATTCCAATCTGGCTTTCTGATTCTTACTGCTGATGAGTGGTTTGCATCTTGTGGTATGGCCTCTATAATTTCTGCTCTCAAAGCCTTCTTTGAAAGGTGGATTGTGATACTGTTGTTTTGGGGTTTTTCTTCACAGCTCTCACAATGACCAATTCATTGTCTGTTGCTCAGTACACCAGTGGTTTCTTTCTTTTACAGGACATTCCAAAGTTGTATTGGCTGTGCCCAATGTGTGTGCAATGCCTCTGATTGATTTTCCCTCTTTTCTCAGCTTCAAACTGGCTTGCTTTTCACCCATAGACAGCTCTCTGATCTTCATGTGAGCTTATCCTTTTTAATAACAAATGCAGGTGAAACTGAAGGCTAAAACCAAGAGTAGATGTTCAGAGCTATTTATTGTTTAAATGACCAATCTAACAGGACACACTTGGGTAACAAGAAACACATCTACATATAAATACCAGGAAATATTGCTGTTTCAATAGTTTCGAAGGGGAGTGTATACCTGACAATTTAGAAATCAGTTTGATGAGCATATTTTGCTGGTGTTTGATGAGTATTATTATATTTTATATATATTTTATCTATATATTAGAGTGTTATATAGTCTTGCTTTTTTTTTTCTTTTTTTTTTTTTTAATTTACACTGGATGTTTAATATAGTACTCATGTTTGGTGTCAGATAAACATTTAAATATTTTACATTATGTTCCCTAGAAATGTAATGAAATACGGCTTGGGCTATATGAACTAAAAGTCATAGTAATTTAATAAAACAGCAGTACCACTGACCTTGTACTTTACTTATACATTCTGGAAGCTTTTAGTTATCTGCAAAAATACCGGCTGGTAATTAGCATCTTAGCACAGACAGAAGTCTGCTCATATTGCAGTGAACATGGTTCTACTGTAGGCAGGATGAGGGCTTATTGTGAAATGCTCTTCATCACAAGGGTCTCTGGTAGTCATGTGACTTGTGTGAATATGGGAAAGTTGTTTTCACAGGTGTGTAGTATGGTTATTAGGCATGTGGCTATAAATTCAGTGTGATGATTTGTGTTGTTCATTGCACATCTGTAGACTGGTGTGCGTCCGTGACGAGTAATTTACGTCACTGTGATGTTTGTGTGAGTGTCGTTGCAGCGCGTGCGCCATGAGCCATTGTGGAATCGTTTAGAGGTCAGTGCAATGTTGTGTTTCTATTTTTGACTGGCGGGTCCAGACTGAGTCACTGCAGTGGTCTTTGTGACATCACTCCGTCTGTGCTGCAGCTTATAATAGATTAAGCTTGTCGCGCACACGCGTACACGATATATCTCCCTTTCTCTCTCATCGTGTGTGTGTGTGTGTGTGTGTGTGTGTGTGTGTGTGTGTGTGTGTGTGTGTGTGTAGCATCCTGCTGGCAGCATCGAGGTGAAGGCACACTGTTTCAATTTATGCCTAAATACAGCATCCTCTGCTTTCTCACATTTCCTCTCTTCTGAATGAACGAAGCAGCCCACACATCATCCCCACCTGCATGGTTCATCTGCAGCATTTCTGTACACCTACATGTACAAAAAGTTTATTATGTTGCCACTGATTGGCTTTTTCATTAGTTAAGCCTACCATGTAGGTCACTTAGGTGTACAAACTATTGACTTGAGCCCATCTGTTGCTCCGCCTGTTGCTCTCTCTATCCATCAGTGGAAATGTACCACCACAAGCCAGATGTTATTTGGATCCTCTCTGCTTCCAACCTGAGAATACTAAGTATGTGGTGCCTCTCATACCCCCTTCCAGTGATTCATCATCTTTTTAATGCCCACGTTGGTAACTGAGTTTCGTGATTCCTCCCAGTTATAAGTACTTTAATATTCGTTGCTGATGCATCAGCCTGCTTTCAGACCAAAAAATATGTAACATTGGCCATATTTAGCTGCAGTCAACCATTCAAGCCTACATGAGCATGCAATGGGTTTTTTAAGTTTAGCTGTCTAATGTTAGTTAAGCCCTTTAAAATTCACTCCAGTTCATTTTTTTAATGAACAAAATATTGAAAATATTGGACTTGCTCTTCCTTTGTTACCCATTTTTTAATGAAGACTTTGTATCATTAGCTATCTGTGTGTGGAAACTATGCACTAAAAGTCTACCTTTGGGGTTTAATGGTTGACTGCAGCTGAATATGGTCAGTGTTTCAAAATATTCAACAATTTTGCCTCACTTTTTACATTTCATTACATTTACGGCATTTGGCAGATGCCCTTATCCAGAGCAACTTACATTTCTCTCTCTTTTTTTTTTTTATTACACAACTGAACAGTTGAGGGTTAAGGGCCTTGCTCAAGGGGCCAGCAGTGGCAGCTTGGCCGTGCTGAGATTTTGATCTCATGACCTTCCGATCAGTAGTCCAACATCTTAACCACGGCCCAATACTTCATTTTACTTCCTTAAAGAAATCATGTTCACCTTGGCAGAATCTTTACAGTGTATAATACCTTAGGTAGGTGATAGAACGCCATTAAATTACACCTTATGTAGTGGGCTTAAGTTAAAAGGAAGCCAACTGAGATTCAACCTGACTTTGTCAGTTAAAAGGCTAGTTTTGGAGATAATGGAGTTAAATAACTCCAACAAGAAAAAATACTGTCCGTAAACATATGAAGCGAATCTAAAACTTTAGTTATTGGCCATTTGCCAAGAGTGAAGGCAAAGCTCCTGTAAAACCAGTAATGCTAAACTCGTTCCATTAAATTTCATTGTTTCTCCATCGACTACATTGTTCCTCTTTATGATTGATCGTTGAAATTACAAACCTACTAAGCAGTAGAAGCAGTAAAATATTTTAGCATAATGTTATGGTTGGTTTCAAAATGACTTGACCATTGCAGCCTTTGTGATGTGAATATAATATTTGTGATTTTTTTTTTTTTTTTTACAATGAAGCTGACACAATATTAACTACCTTTCTTACTTGAAATTCCAAAATTAGCACCTTCTTATCTACTTCCACAGTGTCCCTTTTATCTTAAAGATAGTTCAGATTGACCTTTTTCTACCTTGTTAGTTTGTGTCCCTGGTCATACTGTGCATGATGTATCAGTATCTTAAAAGATGCTTGTTTACAATCTTTAATTAAAATGCAGTGATTTTTAACTCTTTTTTTTTATGTCTCCACACAGACAAGGGCAGGGGAAAAAATAATAATATTATCCAATTATATAATGTGTTGCAGGAGACCAGGTTAGACTCCATGTTCCTTTTTGGAATGCCCATTTTTCACAATCCAGTCAAATTCTGAAAATCAGTCCAGGCATGCACTGGACATACGACACATTATGGAATAAAAATGACGGCACAGTGGTGCAGCAAGGTAACATTGCCTCCTCACAGCTCCAGAGTCACTGGTTCAATTCTGACCTCGGGTTACTGTCTACAGATTTTCACATGTTCTTATCATATCTGTGTGGGTTTCCTCCCACCTCCCAAAAATGCCTGTAGGTGGATTAGTTACCCTGAATTACCCCTTCATATGAATGTCATTCCATAAAGGGTGTATTCCTGCTTTGTGCCCAGTGTTAAAGTAGATGTGACCAAGATTAAACAGTTACTGAAGATGAAAGATTGAATTATCTTTAAGAGGTCAGTGTTTAACAGAAGGAAACAGAAGGATGTCCAAGGCTATAAAACCAGGCCCTTTGTTCTGCAGCTCAAAATCTGCATCAAGGCCAAACACAGGGATAAATACACTCAGTCGTAGTCCACTTGTCATTGGCACGCTACTTGTTTAATAAACTCAGGTTAAGATCACTGCAGAGTTGTCTTTTGTATCTTGTGTTTGTTCTGCTTCAAAGGGTCATTACACCCTGTGAGAAATGGAAAAAATAGAAGAGGGAGGGAGCAGCTGATGCTGCTTGGTCTTTTCTTTGCACAGCCTTGCAGAATGTAACTGTTACACAGAGACAGTTAACATGTGCCTACGTGATTTTGTCTACATTTAGTATACTCAGCTCTTTAGTGTCAAAGCACAGGTCTTTGTTTCCACGTCTTTCAATCTCTCTGACTCTTTGTTTCTTTTTCTCTTACACCACTTAGTCATAGCAGAGCTGTGTTTTGTCACATCTGTCGTTGATGAGGAAGAGAATGGTCAGAATCATTAACTTCAAACAGGCCTTATATAAGCATAATCCTGAGTGATGTTTCAAAAATGAATGCATTTATTCACACAAAGCTGGCCAGCTCACTAAAGCTTCTGAGAGGGAAATGGTGGAAGAATATGTGGATCAAATGACCAGTTTTTGTAATGTATATACAGCTGTGTCATGATTTAGTCATTTAGAAACTCATTTATAATGGGAGTCTAAGAGCAGGTATTGACCTCCTTCAATAAACTTTTCTGTGAACCAATTTTTTTTTTTTTTTTTTTTTTTTTTTTTTTGTCGAACAAGTTCAAGATCGAGTTTATGTTCTGTAGTAAACACATACAAATCCAGTGGATAGAAATTAGGTTAAAAAATGGTTGAGTGTTCCTTTAAAATGATGTAATGGTGTCATCTGAGGGCAGATTCAGGTCTTTTGCATCTTCCTAGTCACCATTTAGCAGAACACATGCTTAGTAAAGGACATAACCCTTCATTTTTGGTTGAGTACAAAGAGTACACATGCAACAGATGTACTTCTGGGTATCTAAAATCCCTGAGACTGATGTCTGCCCACACAGCTGGAAGAACAGAAGGTGTAATCCTGTTCCTGATGGGTGCATAATTGCCTTTTCAACTGTCCCTGACGAAGGCGGCCCAACTCTTCCATGTGGTGAAAGAGCTAAACGTAATGAACCTTCTGTTCTGGGCACAATGAGCAGAGTCATTAATTCTGAATTCCTGCCATGAAGGAGCAATGAACACACATGCCTGGCAGTAACAGTGTCTAAGAAGCTGTGGAGGTAGAAATGCATGCAGAGGTTAGTTGTTTGACGGCCGAGAGGACTGACTCACACTCATTCCCAGCACACATTTAAGAGCCTCGCTAACAATGATGCCAAAGATTGTGATGCTCTGAGACAGGTTTCTTAGCCGAGAGTCACGATTACAATAAAAAGAAATTACTGTAAGCTGTGTGGATAAGATTGTGGTTAATATCATAAAACATGACTTCATGTCTTCAAGGCTACAATAATGCAGAGACTGGAAATGGCATGGCATTGTATTTCTTTGTTCCATATTGTCTTTTAATGCGCTTTTCTAGGTAATATGACCATTTATAATTTACAGACAGGAATTGCTTGCAAATTGTGAATTAGATATGTTCACTAATAATCATGGAGTAGAAGGTTATAGGACGATGGTATGAGCAACAGTCTGAACAATCGACATTCTTTGCAGTGTTTACACTAATTTCTTGCCTGGTATTTCTGTCACCAGTCTTCAAAATTCTTGTTTTTGTTTTGTGCTGTCTGCGTCTGCTCCGTCACATTTTGATGTACTGTAAACAACTTGCTGATGGACAGCCCATGAGGCTCTCAGACATCAATGATGTCCACCACTGTGACATCGTTTTGGCCCTATGGACCCATGTGACCCTTGCAATGTGTCAAGTTTAACCAAGGCCGGATTATCCATATATGGGATTGGGTGAGTGCCCTGGGGCAGCAGCCAATGGGGGGCACCAAATGATTAAGGTAACGACTAGACCTTTAAAATATTTGTCATATTTTATATGTAAATACAGTACTGTGCAAAAGTTTTAGGCACATGCAAAGAAATGCTGTAGAGCAAAGATGCCTTCAAAATAATTGAATTAAATGTTTCTACATGAAAAACAAAAATACAGTAAAGAGCAGTAAGCAGTAGTAAATGAAACAAAGTCAATAGTTGGTGTGACAAAAAAATTAAAATTAAAATAGTAGTCTCCGGCACAATTTGTGCAGTTTTATAAGGAAATTAGTTGGTAAGTTTTATTGAGCATCTTGCAGAACCAGACACAGTTCTTCTGGAGCAAACTATTTTTGCAGCAAAATGACCCTGATGAGGATAAAGTGTGATGAATGAGATGTGATGAGCGAGATGGGCCATTGGAGTTCTATTTCCTTCAAAGTTTTCTATTTTATATTGCCTACTGATAGCAGACCGGTTAATCTATCCTCCCTACGCTTAAACTTTTAAGGCTCTCAGGGAAGCTTAAGCTCTTTTTGGCCCTGACTCCCACATTAACAGTTTCATTAACAGTTGATTTGTTCCCAGTTTCATATTACACCTGTTTAAGAGCATGAGGGCATGTCTGCGGATGATTGAGAGAGCTATAAGCCAAGGCAGCTGAAGTATGGTGCTGGAGGCTTAGATTCCAGCACAGTTTGGTGATGGGTTTTTTTTCTGCTGTAACATATCCGCTCATTAAGTGATGGATTAAATCAGGTTCATTAGAGCAGGTTAATCACTACACACTACTGCTGCATTAGCGACACTTCACTGAACTGACTGAATAAACAACCCCGGGGTCGTATAAGATCATGGAGAGGGGGAGATGATCGGACAAACGGGTGAATATAAAAACCGAGCATCGTCACTGGAAGACGACGAATGCGTCCTCTCTTCGGAGTGAACGCGAGAAGGTCTCGGCTCGTCCCCCGCCCGCTGACGTCAAGACAACAGCGTGACGTCTGTCTCAAGGGGGCGTGTCCGCGCGCCGAGTAAAAACCAAAACGCCGCGCACCGACTTGTCAATTAGTCCTCTACCGCTCTGAAACAAGCTCAGAAGCGGATTACACTAGAGCGACTTTACATCTTTTCTACGTCTATATTATTTATTTACTATTTATTTGTGGATGCATTGCACACTCGCTACAATTCGAGCTTAAGGACACTCGCCATGTAACCTTCGGAGCACACAACAGCGACTTTAACATCTGTCTGAAGAGAAGATACAGCAACAGCGTCTCGAACTTGCGGAGTTGATCGCTTATAAACCCAGAGAGCTATAGGTCTGCTTTGTCGTCATCATGCCCAGCCTGCGTCAGTCATACACGGTGACAGTGCCCGAGGAGCCACCGGCCTCCGTTTTCCCCTTCAGCAAAGCGGAGGCGCGCAGGAAAAGCGCGTCCGTGTCGCGCTCTATGCTGGTCTCCACTTTCGTCGGACTCCTCATTAACCAGGCGAAGGTAAGACACGATTCACGAATCTGTCCTTCACCGTGCGCTTTCTTTAATCGGGGTTTTTTTTGTTTGTTTGTTTGTTTGTTTTTTCAGCTTAAGTGCGTAAAACTTATTTGTGCTGTCCACAGCACCACAAACTTGCACCCGGCGCGAGGAACATTACACACGTCCTGCTGCGCGCGAATAATTACTGTAACCTACCTGTAACCGGCTCTCAATTATTAGGGGAAACGAACTAATGCATCGCGCGTCTGCCTACTAGAGAGCGCAAGAGTTAGTGCACTGTGTTTCTACACCCCGAGTTTGGTTATGCATCTCCTCTGCGTAACGCTGAGCTGCTTTCGCCTTGTGCACACGCGTACTGCGCATCTTCTGCTGCGCATCTGCGCTGAGTAACAGCAGAAAACTGAGACTAGATCCCTGCTTGTACACTCACAAAAAAATGTAACCTACTAAACTGTAGCTTATGTCTAAACTCTTACCAACTGTGTATCAAGACCTAGTGTACCTTTAAACATTTAAAACTCCCCAGAATCTGTGGATGGTTTCACACTGCCATTCAGGCAGCCAAATGTTAGCTAGTTTCATCATTTTATGAGATGTGAAGGTGCACAATTGAACTCTAAGGACCCCTGTTGTATCTTCGACCATACATTTATTTTGTGTTCCTGTATAATACTTTTTTTCTGACTGTTTTTTTTTTTTTTTTTTAATTTGCTGTGCAGTCACTCTCAGAAAAAAGTACTAAACTGGGATTTTAAGGTGCAAACACTTGTTGCTAGGCTGGTGCCCTCAATGGTACGTAATTTATACTTTCAGGTAGTGGAACATAATTGTAGGGAGCGTCATTAAGGGACGCAATTGGACCTTATGGACGACCGGTGTACTTTTGAGGGTACGCTGACATTGTCTCTACCTAGGGGAGAAAATGTACCTGTACCTGACAGGGATGGTTAATGGATAATTAATAATGATGACACAGGAGCGCAGACTTATCCTTTTACTGATGGAGTCCTCCTAAATGGTACATTTAATATTCTCTCTGCTCTAACACATCTGACTCACTTCAACAGTTTATTAACAAGCCTTTCAGGAGAATAACATGAGCAGGGAAAAGACCACAATGCGATTTAAAGGACCAGGACTCAACAGGAAAAGACTGTTTGTACTTAGAGAATGCTTAATGAAATATAATGACCACAGAAATATTTGACTGTGAATAGCACATCATGTGCTGTGTTCCATATCAGATAACATCCTTTCCAAACACGCATTAGATGTGAAGGTCAGTTCAGTTGGCATTGCATCGTGAGTTTGACTTTGTCTGTGCACACTCACATTGCAGAAATTACCAGGCCTTGCTTGAACATGTTTGAGCTTTGATTTGGGAAGTCTTATCAGCATGCTGGCTGGCAGTAACCTGACTTGCCTTTGCTGTAGTTATAAAAAGCATTTTAATTTCACATAAAAGCCTGAGCTTTGTTCCTGTATTCCTGCGACGAGGAGAGCATGCTGTTACATAATCCGGATGATTTGGTTGGCAGTTGAGAGGCTCACTTCTGGAGGAATGTGCTTTATCAGTCAGGCCCTTTCTTTAGATACAGAATTCATTTCTCTATATCTATGCTCTTTCTGCTCACCCTGGCATTGTGCATTGTTCATATAGCAATCTGTCCAGGAAAAGCGTCCTCTCTTTATTCCGATATCAATGTGGATGACTCGTGATGGGGCTATAGTAGCAGCCATGGACTTGTTTGAGTGTTTGACCACATGCTCTCTTGGCTCTGTATGTGTGTGTGTGTGTGTGTGTGTGTGTGTGTGCGTTGGATTGAAAGTGAAGCTGGTTGGCACCATAAGCCCTCTTTAGCCTGCATGTGACGACATGTTGTATAATCTCAGGTTAAGGACACAATGTTCCTCCTTACCGTCTTTCAGTTCTTGCCAACCAATTTGCATAGAGCCCTCAGCTTTCAGTATTGAGTCCAATCGGTTTCTCCGCTACACTGCTGCCGCCCAATGAGAGAATGGAGCGATGCACCCTCTCAGTGGCAGTGCCAACAGGCTGCTCCTGGGCTTAGCCCTCTGTCATAGTACAGCATGAAAACTGGTGGGTGTTGCAGCAGAAGGAGTCCTAGGTCTCATACACACACACACACACATACACACATAAATATACACATACACACATATTTGTCTTGCTATCCTTTTGAGAGCCTTCTGTTAACATAAATATTAATACAGTTAATTAATGCCTACAGCTAAACCTAACCTTAACCTCAGTAACCAAAAGGAACCCTGCAGGTTTTGTAATGGAGACCAGCCAAACGTCCCCACAAGTTCAAAATTGTGAGATGCTTCTATCCTTCTGTATACTGTATTAGAATAGTGATGTCTTTGTGTGGTGTTTCCATCCAACTTCAATGACCAAATAAAAACCTTTTGGCACTTTTTTTTTTTTTTAAACGAAAGCTACATTCTTCACAGGGGCCAGCCCATTCCAATTCCACAGGATAAAAATTGTCATGCGTTCCTATGATCATAATATTTGGTCTAAATTCATGCCGACACACACCTCCACCCTGGTGTGATGAACAGAAAAACCTCGTATTCGAGTTTGGGTGTGGGAGGGAGTTTGGGCGCAGTAGCCAGAGGCGCTCGTACGAGGCATCTGATTACTGTGGAGGTGTGAGAGGCTCGAGCTGTTGCTGTTGATTGTTTGGAGTGACTAAGTTGCATGACTAAACCTATCAGGGTCAAACAGGATCCTACATATTAAGCTCAGTTTTTTTTTTAAGCTAGTTTATTTAGTTATCTAAATAAACTAGCTTAAGGTTAATTTAATAGGTTAATAACACACTGTTTTACTATGCAAGTGTGAGAACCTTTTCCACATTGTAATAGCTCACGAACATGGTTTGTCATTAGCATTAGACATTAAAATGCAGGTATTCAGGAAGGTGCTGTGTATACCTAGAACTGGCCACGAGTCTCTGGAAAGCTGCAGTAGTGACTTAACCTGTTGTTTTTCAATGGACTGGAACTATACCTTGAAATCTGCAGTAGTTCCAGACGCGACATCAGATAAGCATGAACAGGTTGATTTTCCGTGAACCGTACTGTGAACTATATCATGTGTAGCACTATGATGGTCCACTGAACTGTACTGTAACTTTTTAAACCAAATGTATATTGACCTCTTGTCCATAAACAAATACATACCGCTGTTGTGAATACATTCTGCCAATTGTTCCTGATCCTGTTAGTTTTCTATTTGTAGTTGCGCATTGAATTAAGTAGGTTCATCAACCAGAAAGACAAAAAAAAAAAACAACATACTCCCTATTGACCTTGAACATTGAACAAATGTTTTCATTTGCAGGCTAGATTTAAATTTAAAGTGCTTCACAGCGGTGTAACACACCTTGATGTTGTAACTATAGTTTAAGCAATGATGTTTGGCTGACAGCAGATCTAGACTGATTAAATAGCATGCATAATTGACAGAAAATGTTTTCAAAATCAGGAACAGGCAGGTATGTGGAAATAACTGGAGATTAAAATAACGAAGCTAGTCCGATTTGAATAATACATTCACATGCAGTGCAAGCTCATTGCCAGAACACTGGTGAATTGCTAGTTCAGTTCTGTTGAGAGCATGAAAACATGTTTGAAGAACATGTTTTTTTGAAGAGGATAACTATCATAAACTCGTTTGCTTCCCTGAACCTGTATTAATGCACTTCACTCACTATCTAGCTCCCCAGATGTTATTCCATTACATTAGCTACTGTTTTTTTAGCCTAGTCATTGAGGTTTCCACAGGCAGCTGAGCAGCATGTAAGAGCTTTTACTTGCCTGGTGGGCTAGCTAATGGATTTATGATTTGTCCACCCTAGACTATAATAAACTCCTTCTTTTGAGCAAGAACTGAAAGTCTTTGTGTGGTCTGAACACTGTGTGTGTGTGTGTGTGCACGTTTTCAGCTAACTGTCAGAATCTCCTGAGAACATGGCACAAGCTTCGCCTCCTTAGCTACAGTTATATCGGCACAGCCGTGCTGTTACTGTACACTAATCCTCGGTTTAATAAACAGTTTGTTGTTTTTGTTGCCACGCATGTTGTGATGCGGCAGATGGAGCCTGTTTGTTTAGGAGAAGTGATGACCAGCGGGGGTCTCTCTTCAAATCTGCCCACATGCTGTTTGGAGCAATCAAAGCTCACAGCTCACACACAGGCTGTCTCCAGCATCAGTGTCCGTCACCATTAAAGCACGCTCATCCCTGCACCAGTACCTGTATCACTAAGCTTATAGCATTTGATTCACACTAATTTGAAACATTACACCAATATTTTCCTCATATCTGCTTTGGTTATGAAATGTATCCAACAGTTTTTCTGTTAACAGATTTATCGGTGTTATCCAAAGGTGAAATACAAAAAGAATTGAGCGAATAAGCTTTAGGGTTAAGGGCACTGCTCAAAGAACCGACAGCAGC
Organism: Cranoglanis bouderius; assembly: GCA_023630585.1. Classification (NCBI taxonomy): domain Eukaryota; kingdom Metazoa; phylum Chordata; class Actinopteri; order Siluriformes; family Cranoglanididae; genus Cranoglanis; species Cranoglanis bouderius. The sequence continues at coordinate 7,715,011 of CM042565.1, read as the reverse complement.
AACAACAACAACACACAACCTTTCAGTCACTAGTGCAGAATCTTTAACCACTGAGGTACCATATTCGGCCTCTTCTGAGCACTCAGTGGCACAAATATGCTCAATCCACTCAAGCTTTAGTGTTATAAACTTATATTGGCTGGAAAGTGTTTGTGGTTGCCTTAACTTGCCTAATAACCCTCTTCTCTATTTCTTTTGTCCTCACTCTCATAGAACTCCAAGAACGCTCAAGGACTTGTGGGTCTAAGGAACCTGGGGAACACTGTAAGTACTCAACATGAACACATACATTGCTGCATAAATTACCACCCAAAGGTTAGCCTGGAAAATATTTATTATCACATTGATTATTTATGACATGGATTATTGATGACAAGTGAATTGCTCACTCTTTCCACAGTGCTTCATGAACTCCATTCTGCAGTGTCTGAGTAACACACACGACCTGCGTGACTACTGTCTGCGCAACACACACCGTACCGACCTCAACAACAACTGCAGGGCCAAGGCTGCTCTAATGGAGGGTATGTGCACATCCAGCTGCACGACACTCAGTACGCGTCAGATAGGGGGTGAGAATTTTTAGGGTTCTCACAATTACATTTTGATTTATCCAAATCTAATTTGGAAATTTATGTGGACATTGGACTACTGATCGGAAGGCCCTTAACCTTCAACTGCTCCATTGTATAAATTAGATAAAGGTAAGTCACTCTGGATAAGTGCCGTAATGTAAACGTAATCGTGAGGACCCTAAACATTCCCATAAATTCCTCATGGATCTCCATTTTAATTTTTATCGCCTATGTTAGGTGTTTTTTTTTTTTTGTTGGTAAAACATAATATAGTTTTCAATCATTTGTCTTCTGTCTTCAGTCAAGCGCTTTATCATGGTCAGGGGCGCAATGGATCTGGAGGCCTAATTTATTTCCATTTGAAATTTCAGAACAAATTTTTAAGTATTCAGTACAATTTGATTTTTATATATTTATATCTATAGATATTTATTATATTTATATAGATTTAGGCTATGTCTACATTAATCCGGATAGAACTGAAAACTGCATTTTCATTTTAAAACACTCTCTGTCTACACTGTCGTTTTCAAAAGTTTTTCAAAAATCACTTGTCTACACTGAAACATCTGAAAAAGCTCACATCCCTATACTGCACATGCATAAAAATGTAAGAAGCTTTGGCCTGCGTCATTTCCATCAGGTCTTTGTTTAAAGCGCAAGCTGAAGGTTGTACAAAGTGACAAAGCTATCAATCTGGACAGCAGGCACAACAATTGCAGTACAGCATCGTCCACCAGCTTGTTTGTTTTAAGTCGAATGGGTCACATGACTGCATCACATGACAATGCGTCATCGTTTTTGAATATCTCTGTTTTCTCAGTCCACACTACAACGCATAAAAACAGCGTTTTCAAATGTGTCCACAGAAGGCCAAAACGTAGAGAGACAGATGTTTTCAAATTTATTCGGATTAATGTAGATAAAGCCTTAGACAGTATTCAAATACTATTTGAATTTTCATAATTTCATATATGCGTTTTCAGAGTTTGCCAAGCTCACTCAGGCACTGTGGACATCAGCGAGCAACGACGCCATCAGCCCCTCCGACTTCAAGACTCAGATTCAGAAGTACGCTCCGCGCTTCATGGGCTACAAGTAAGTCTCTACTCTTCAGATAACACGCGTCAGAATGTGCTAATTAGCCTTGCTATACTCACTGTGACCTCAATTAAATGATTTATGAACTAACTGAAATATTAGACTGTACTGATCCATCTGATAGTACAAAGTATTCGATTTCGTTGCTTCTCCTTTCTCATATCTTGCTCTCTCTGTGTCTGTCACAGTCAGCAGGATGCTCAGGAGTTCCTGCGCTTTCTCCTGGACGGGCTCCATAATGAAGTGAACCGAGGGTCACTGAGGCCCAGAGCGCCCACAGAGGACGCTTACGACCACCTCTCGTAAGCGCACGCTTATGATTCCTAACACTCTCACTCCCAGTGGTTCTCAAAAAGGACTCCCAGGGTCCATGAAGCAGAGATGGGTCTCCCTGATTTTTTTTTTTTTTTTTTTTTTTTGGTACAGTGGCTGGAATCATATTCCACTGTTATCAGAGTTATTATATATATTATTGTTCTCTTTTAGTTATTAGCCAGTTTGACTGGTCACTGGGATTAATCTCAGCAATGCCACAGTCATCTGTGGCACATTCAAATAATGAGCCTAATTGAATTTTTAGAATATCGTCATAAGATGAATCTTTACTGAGGAGATCCAGGGAATTTATTTTACAGTTAAAGAGGTCCCTGGCTGCAAAGTTTTGGGAACCACTGGTCTAAATGTATGTTCTTACAGTGAGGTCCATAAAGCCAGGGGATCAGTGATTTTATTATTACTACTTTTTCAAACTGCATTATAATGATGAGATTACTATCAAGTATTATTGAATTTAGGATGTAGTATGCAAACTTAGTAATATGTAGCTGGTGCCCCGCAGGCCAACAATTTAAAACTCCTGTTTGCGTGGATGAAACCCCTGCTTGGGCTAAAGGAAAATTCTCTTTAAAGTGTTATGAAGCTAGTTAACTATTTGCTAGCTAACACACACACACACACAAAAAAAAAGACTTATTTTAGGTTACTAGATAAACTTTATGCAATGACCGGACATACCTACAATGAGGTTGTTCACTTGGAAACTTTCCAGTAATATTAATGTTGGCTAACTCGCATGCTAGCAGATTTAGATATACTTAAGTACAGGTTGTGTACTGCTTGTTAGCTAGTTAATAACAGATAGCTAGTGGCTAATGATGGTTAAACTAGCTGACTATGATAGCATTAGCTGGCTAACAAAGTTTAATCCCAAACTAAGTTGGCTATAATTAACCCCATATTTTAAATAAATGAAATGCAAGTGTAATCAGTGACATTTCAGTATGCCATCTAATTTATCTTAATTGTTTTTAGCAAAAGTACTGTGGATGGATTGCAGGAATAACCGGCTCCAGTGGCACCAATTAATAAATCAGTCCCTCTAGGATTTTGCGTTTGCAGGAATTAACGCAAAATCAAGCAAACTCGGCAATATTCGGAGGAGGCCGCAATGTTTCAAAATTAACAGATTTTCCGCAGATCTGGGCCAAGACACGTCATGTGACGTCATCACAACACAAAGCCCTCTTCGATTCACGTGCGTCACACATGAGTACAGCTAAAAGGTCTCATTTACAAACAAACACTGAGAAAGACCGTGCAGTTGCAATTTCGCCAATTCAAGTAGTTTTTCCACAAAAAAAGCACAAATAACTTTTTTGTTGCATCGCAAAGTTTGAAAACAGCCACAGCAAAATCATGCATTTTTGGCTGCAACAATCACAAAAAAAAAAAAAAACTATGATAAATAATGCAAAACACACTTGCCATTTTAACAGCTGTATTATTTACATTAAATACATCTGTTGTGATCATAAGGGAGGGAAATTATGTAGGATAGTGTGTCACTGGCTACAAATAATCTAAGAACCCTGCTGTGAATGGACTATAGGTAATGACTGTAATCTTGAGATCACATTCTTAGTGTGTGTGTGTGTGTGTGTGTGTGTGTGTGTGTGTGTGTGTGTGTACTCCTCAGGGATGACGAGAAAGCCAAGAGAATGTGGAACAAGTACCTGGAGAGAGAAGACAGCAAAGTAGTTGGTGAGTGTGACTAAAGTAGTTGGTGCGTGTGCGTGTGCGTGTGTGTGTGTGTGTGTGTGTGTGTGTGTGGATTGCTAATGTGTGCTTTGGTCTTTTCCCACAGATCTGTTTGTTGGCCAGCTGAAGAGTTCGCTGACCTGCAGCGAGTGTGGCTTCTGCTCCACCGTATTCGACCCGTTCTGGGATCTGTCTCTACCTATTGCCAAGGTAAACACACACTCATACACAGACACATAAACACAGACAGGTCAGACACAGACAGAGTTCCCTGTGTCAAAGTGTGTCTTAACTGTACTCTCCTCCTGCTCTAGAGTTCTGGAGAGGTGATGCTGATCGACTGCCTTCGGCTTTTCACCAAGGAAGATGTACTGGATGGGAATGAGAAACCAGTAAGTGTTCGTACATTCAGTGTGTGTGGGTGTGTGTGTGTACTAAGTACTCTTAGTATTAATTTTGTCAAACGTCCATTTGACGTTAATGTGTCGTTATATCTATAGAACTTTTTAACATACAGTTTAAGGCAGTTTGATGTGGCCCAGGACTAAACTGAAATAATCCTATGCTCTAAGAAAAATTTAAATACATGTTTGTCTTTTTGTTGTCTTACCCTGATCTCTCTCTCTCTCTCACAGACATGCCAAAGGTGTAAAGCCAGGCGGAAATGCACGAAGAAATTCACCATTCAGAAATTCCCCAAAGTCCTGGTGCTTCGTATCCTTTCTGAAATCACTCTGCCAAGCAAACTATCACCAGTTCTGCACATGATTTAACATAAAACACCAAAATTTTCCACACCCATATGAAGTAATGTAAGAGTTGTGTACATACAGTATATCAGTCCGTACAGTTTTTTGTGACTGTTGCGGCCAAAAATGCTTGATTTTGATTTTTGAAGTTTGCGATGTAACGTGCAGAGGGTTTTTTTTGTGCTTTTTTCCCCCCAGAAAACTACTTGAATTGGTGAAACTGCAATTGCACTAAATTGTTTTGCACGGTCTTTAGCAGTGATGTTTTTTGGTAAATGAGACCTTTTACCTGTACTCATGTTAGTCGCACATGAATCAAAGAGGGCTTTGACTGAATGTGCGTTGTGATGACATCACACGATGCGTCTTGGCCCAAATCTGCGATAATGTTGAAAAATTTGTAAAAAAAATATATATATATTGCGGAGTTTGCTTGATTTTGCGTTAATTTCTGCCATCGCAAAATCCTGGAGGGACTGCTATAAGTGCCATGTATGTGTCTTTTGGTCCTTAACTCTCCGGCTGGTTCAGATCTAAAGCGATTCTCTGAGGCTCGCCTGAAAACTGCCAAACTCTCTACTTTCGTCAACTTTCCCATCAAAGAGCTGGACCTGTGCGAGTTCGCTTCAGACAACAGCAGTACGTATAGCATCCAGTCATCCTTTCATACTTAATTAAAATGTATAATTATATTCGATTTTAATTTAATAAGCGGTAGCATTTTTCCAGTAATCAACAACAGTATATAAGACAGAATCTGATATACAGTACTTCAGGATGCTCAGTGAAGTGTATTTTAATCACTTTTCTCTCTCTTTCCTTTTATTCGTCTAGCGCACGCCGTGTATAACCTGTATGCAGTGTCTAATCACACAGGCACCACACTGGGTGGCCATTACACAGCATACTGCCGCAACCCTTCCACAGGAGAGTGGTACTCATACAACGACTCCAGGTAACTCACAGAAAAGCACATGATTTTATAGAATGATAGAAAGGTTTGTTAGTTGGGAGTACCACACTGTCCCAAAGCTCTATTCATCTTTAATGTCAGACATTAGAGACATGTTGTGCTCAGCATTCAAGTATATGCACACATTTACATATCCTCTCTCTCTCTCTTGTTTTTAGGGTGAGCCCTATGTCCTCCAGCCAAGTGCGCAGCAGTGATGCCTATGTGCTGTTCTACGAGCTTGCTAACTCCTCGCGATTGTGATCCAGTCTCATCACCACCCTAAAGCAGGATTCTGGGATCAACATGGGGCTAAACCCTGGCCTGGACTTGAGACTAAACCTCAGCAATGGCTGTGCTTTGAGCCACAACACGAGATTGTTTTTAAGACAGATTTATGAACACAACTGAACTGAACTATGGTTGAACTATGGCTTGTTCACTTGCCTAGGACATGATTACAGACACAGCCCTAAACAAGCTCCCATATAAGGGCTTCCTCATCCTGTATTCCACTGGATGTAGACTGCTGCTGCTAAAGGGATGGAAATGAAAACACTCCTTGTAGGAAGAAAGAAAGCAACTGGAACACTACCTCTCACAATGAGCAGGACCTTTTGTGTGTGTGTGTGTGTGTGTGTGTGTGTGTGTGTGTGTGTGTAAGTGTAAAAAGACGGATGTCAAAGAACTATGCACTGTGTACCTGGAGCTCTTTGTTCGTCTACAGTCAGTCATCGCGACTGCATTGTGACTTTAATTTATTCTGGTATTTTAGTGTTTTTCATTTTGAGACTCTGGATCTGATTATGGGTCACAACAGTGAGTGGTTCAAGGAAAAAGATCATTTTTCCTCCAGTCTTTACTTTTTACCCCAAATGTAATTTGACATGCTTGGTATCTTTAGTTTTGCACAGGAGCTAATGAAAACCTGTCTCACCCAAAATCTTTTTCATAAATACATATCTGCCCATATCTTCATATACAGTATTTGCTTCACACTGCACTGTTAAACTACACAATCTAAGTCAAAGGGGGCATTTCATTATCATCAGCATCTGGCCTATTCATAATGATTGGGTCTTATACTTTATGATTTGTATTTATTTCGTACTGTGTCCTAAACCATATGGATGATGGGGGTTTTTTTGTATGCCTGCATGACTACTGATGAACTGGATGTAGTTCTGGGATATTTATGGAAAAGATTTATTTTTTTTTTTTTTTTGTGAGATAGACATCCATTACTTGTTAGCTACACTTGCATTATAATTCCAGAAGCAAATGTCATCAAGCTTTTGGGGTACATGGAATGTTTTGTACATTAATTTTTTTTAACTACTTTTCTAAAACAGAGGAGATGAGTCGCCCCCTAGTGGAGCTCATCTTTGCAACGCTGGTTTTGTTTTATTTTGTGACCACAGGATTCACTTTCATGTGAAAACAGCTTTTACAGCACAAGGAGCCACCTGGTGTATCTGTGTGCATTGTCTGTTTAAGAGAGAGAGAAGAGAGAGAGACAGAGTGTGTGTGTGTGTGTGTGTGTGGGTGGGTGTGCGTGAGATACAGATGGTGTGATATTTTATTTATGAAGTACAGTACATGTTATGAATGTTTGTATGTGAGTGAGTGAGTCATAATCATGTGACTAACGCAGAATGAGTCCTTCCTGTCCATGGGGCTTTTGGCTTTTTAAAAGCCAGATAGATGTACATATAAATAAATTAACCAATTTGACCACATCAAGTGTATTTGGGTCTCCGTCTTTTAATATTGTCAATGACAGTGTGATGCTCTGGGTTCTGCTGAGAAACCTTGGGTCCTAGCATTCATGTGGATGTTACTTTGACATGTATTACCTACCTAAACATTGTTGCAGACCAAGTACACCCCTTAATGCCAGTGGTATTCCTGTCACAGTGCAAAAATTGTTGTAATGGTTTGAGGAACATGACAAAGAGTTCAAGGTGTTGACTTGGCCTCCAAATTCCCCAGATCTCAATCCGATCGAGCATCTGTGGGACGTGTTGGACAAACAAGTTCGATCCACCTCACAACTTACAGGACTTAAAGGGGCTGCTAACGTCTTGGAGCCAAATACCACAGCGCACCTTCAGAGGTCTTGTGGAGTCCATGCCTCGACGGGTCAGAGCCGTTTTGGTGGCACAATGGGGACCTACACAATATTAGCCAGGTGGTTTCAATGTTATGGCTGATCGGTGTATATGGAAGAATAAACTTAGACATAACAGTAACATGGATTCGCTGGAAGAATGTAACAATGAGTACTTTTTAGGACACTTTTCACAACCTTTGGATGTTCTATAAAGCACATACAGTATAATACGGCTGTCAGTAACTCGCCCACATCCACACCACCCTGGGCAGACATACACAATATGGCCAAAAGTATGTGGATCTCAATGCATCAATAACTGTGTCGTTTATGTGTGAGAACATGAAATCAAAACCCTTAGACTGTTTTCAACTGATTTCTCACCTGTGTACATCCCCTATCTTTCTCTACTGATGCTGCCACTGCTTGTGTCTCCTACAGAGCATAAACAAAGGAGGAAACTGATATAGAAAAACTACTAGCTTAGCCAAGAAAAATACACAAGAACATAATTACTCATTACGTGATGCTAGTTTTGTGTTATGTAACCATATTTGTAGGAACGCTATAACTGCACAATAAAATTTGTTTATACATTCTTCATTTATCTGTGTCCATTACTATTCTTTTTCACCATTTTTTCACCTACTCTGCAATTTTACACTTTGACCAGTAGGTGGCAAGCAATGTTCTGATTAGAAGTGTTTTTGCCAAGTAGGAGACGCTAGATTTGGCGACATTTTAGACCCATTCAACGACTTTAATTAACAAAAAAGAGCCTAGCGACAAATCTAGTAGCTTTCTGAGCACACCTTAGTGACTGTCCTGAACTCCACACGGCTCTCCAACTCATCACAACTGCTGATACACGATCTGAGAGCGCAGGTTCATGTGACTCTCCATCAGTGTGTCAAGCCTGACTGTGTTGCGCTTGCGACCAATCAGTGATCACCATTGTTCCCAATGACCAATCACTGAGTAGCACTGTCTCCCAACGACCAATCACTGATCATCACTGTTTGTCCCACCCTCTCACTTTTTAGTTTTTCTTTTGAAAGCCTCTTCTTGGAGATATTTACAAGTAATATATTTTTTTTCACTGCATCGTGAAATCGTGGATGATAGACAAACAGTAAATAAATACAGAAGAATAAATGAGTAAATATATATATATTTTTTTAAAATACACAATCTAAAAATGTAACTAACTAACGCCAGGGGGCGCACAAGTAAATTTTAACAAGTGTTAAAGTAGATAAACATCAAACAGATGATGCACAAATGCCAAAAAATGGAGCATATGTTCCAGTTTTGGTAGCCTTCCTATTAGTGAAGGTAGACAAATTAGTAAAGTGACACTGCAAAGAGTTCAAATGAACCAAACCAGGGATTAAGTATTACTACCCTGCTGTATAGAAGAATTTCTTTGATCAGACTATGATTTAAATATGATTATTATGTAATCCATCAGGCCCAATCAAAAGTTAAAACAATCAGAGTGATAAGAAATGTTTTACTCCATCAAAGGCCTAATAATGACTTTGAAATGTATTTCAGTCATGAACAGAGTGAATTCATTTTAAATCAGCATTTTAATTATTATGTTGTAATAGTATACGGAATATTTTATTAATCAGAAAATAATAAGAGAATATTCATGTAGGTGAAACTAGGACAAACTGATGTAACTCCAGCTTGTGGGAAATCACTGAGCACCCATTTCTCACTCGCAGTTTGTATCCTTTTTCTTCCTAGCTCGCTAATTCGTTATCTGTCATTTCTTAGCGTGTATCCACTATTATTGCCAAGCTTTATGAGTGGTCTATTGTTCAAATGGCAGAAGCTAGAAAAATACAGAATATGCACGTACTGATAAGGCCACCTATATTAGAGAAGATGAACTGTTCAAGGATGTGCATGTTAGTCTGTAAAAAAACTTCCTTTATACTCTTATCAAATAACAGATGGAGGAGCTGTAGAGAGTCTTTGTTTTGAAAGTGTATAAAATAGTGTATCAAGTCCGGCAGTCCCTTTGCAAAGCGACTTGGCTCTTGTTACTATGGTAATAAAAGTCTAATTGCTTTTTGCCACCAAAAACCTCGAAACTCAGAAGTTTTTATTTTTGCTGAAGAATATTCCATGACAGCTGAGATAAGGACACAGCTTTGTTTGTGGGGTTTGGGGTTCAGACTTTGTTTGTGGGGTTTGGGGTTCAGTTTGTGGGGTTTTTGGTCCATACCATTATGCATCCTAGCATCCTCAACAGGAGCACTGCACATGGCAACCTGGCTAAATCTGACTGGCAATCATAATAAAGTCTGCCATACATTTGGACGACAGGATGGGTAGCATCCTCAGTGAACCTAACTTTACGCCAATGAATTGTGCAGCTTGCTTGAGTGTTAAAGAGCTCCTTTTTGAGTTCACTGTGAGACTCAGTGTTGCAATGTGTGTGAGAAGGGTGGGCATGTCCTGAATTACCAAATGCTTAGTGGGGGCACATAAGACCCAGTCGGGAGACAAGGCTGCTTGTATACATCTCAAAAACACCTATGGGATTAGGGAGAGCCCGAAGGGTAGGACTTTTTGTTGGAATGCCTGTCCTGTGCTCTGGGGCAATGGGAATATGGAAATAACATAAGGTAATGATGAGAACTACTGATGAGAACCAGTTCTGTAGTCACATGGTTGGCACCCTTTGCATACAAATAGTGAGAGTCTTTAAGAACTGTTCAACCCTCTTCTGAACATGGAAAGCTTTCAAAGAGAGGCATAAAGTTCTTTTTATCAAAGCAGCAGATCTGTAGTTTGTTTCAAATACTGTCATCGGGACCTAGTGATCTGATGTAGTCTCTGGTAAGTCAGCAATAGCTTTGAATGTTAACTGTAAAAAAATGTCCATGGTATTAACGGTGAAAGAATGTAAAATTGTGAAGATTTTAAAAACTGTAAATTATAAAACATGTAATTACCCTTTAATTAGCAGTTAAATGCTGTTAATGTAAATACAAGAACAGTTGACAATGTGCATTACTGTTCTGTAAAAAAAAAAAAAAAAAAAAAAAAAAAGCATTATTTTTCTGTTAAAAAAAAAAAAAAACAGAAAACCCTAAAGCAACAGTAAAGTACACAAAAAAAGACTAAACATTAAATCACTGTATTTTCTACAGATGCATGCTGTTGGAAATATGATTTTTTTTTTTCTTGTATTGTTTACAATAAATCACAATTATATGGTCAACAAGAATATGAATGTACTTTTAGGCCCGATCTCTCCCATTAATTAGATTACATGATTATTTAGATTACAATGACTCTTTAGTGTCTCATGAAGATTCACAGAGAACTTAAATTGAATAGTGTTCATCATTATAAGTAATGATTTGTTTACTTCAAAAACGTCTTGTCTCATTACAAATAGACTGCATCGCAACGAACCTCGGGCCATTTTCAAGATTCAAGATTTTTATGTCACATACACAATACAACAAAGTATATAACTTGCAGTGAAATGAAAACCTGGCCTACTCCTCTTTAGACTGTGCATTAAATACTAAATTAAAATTAAAAAGATCAGAATAAATAGAAATAATAAGAAATAATAAAAATAGATAAGAGATAAGAGAGATGCAAATGTGTTGCAGTTGAAAAAGGCACAGATGCGCTGGCCCCAGTTGAAATCTGATTGGCCGCTGAAGTGCCTCTGTCCTGTCACTCATCGCTGATCTACATCAGAGCACGCCATTGGCTGAAATTCAACTCACATAACCGTTTCTTTCTACCACAGTGCGTTTTCATCATCCTCGTCCACTTAAGCTTCAGTGTTAAGTACCTATTCAACACTTTAACTAACGCCTCAAAGAACATTAGTGTTGCTGTCACTTAACTTCTCTTTGTCTAACGTTAGGAAGCTAGTTAGCTACAACACATTAGTTAGTTTATTAGCTAGTTACCTAGGCTTGTTACATTAGTTGTGTTCTCTTTTATTGATGGTACTGTTGCATTGCCATACCATTAATGTCCCCTAGATGGCACTGTGGTATATGCATGTTAAATTGAGTCAGAGAACTGTCGGGGAAGAAAAAAAGGAGTTGAGTAAAGTGATGGAGGTTAAGAATAACGCATCTTGTTCTCTGTCGGTTCATTTCATTTTCTGCACTGCATAACAAGTGGCGATGAGGATGCCAGGATGGCTCTGCTCTCCCTACAACCTCCAGTAGCGTTCCTGGAATGCCCAGGTGAACCGAAAATCCCCTTTGATGCATGTGGAAAGTTACACCCCCAATTCCAAAAAAGTTGGGACGCTGTGTGAAATGTAAATAATGATTTGCAAATCTCATAAACCCATATTTTATTCACAATAAAATATAGAAAACATATCAAATGTTTAAACTGGGGAAATGTACCATTTTCAACAGTCATGGGTCTTCTTTGTCGTATTTTTCATTTCATGATGCACCAAATGTTTTCAATTGGTGAAAGGTCTGGACTGCAGGCAGGCCAGTTCAGCACCCGGACTCTTCTACTATGAAGCCATGCTGTTGTAATAGATGCAGTATGTGGTTTAGCATTGTCTTACTGAAATATGCAAGGCCTTCCCTGAAAAAGACGTCGTCTGGATGGAAGCATATGTTGCTCTAAAACCTGTATATACCTTTCATTATTGATGGTGCCTTTCAAGATGTGCAAGCTGCCCATTCCATAGACAATAATGCACCCTCATACCATCAGAGATGCAGGCTTTTGAACTGAGTGCTGACAACAAGCCGGATGGTCCCTCTCCTCTTTAGTCCAGAGGACGCGGTGTTCATGGTTTCCAAAAATAAATTCAAATTTCCATTCGGCTAACCACAGAACAGTTTTCTTTTTTTCCTCAGTCCATTTTAAATGAGCTTTGGCCCAGAGAAGATGGCGGTGTTTGTGGATCATGTTCACACATGGCTTCTTCTTTTCTTGATAGAGCTTTAACCTGCCAATGTGGATGGCACGGCAAACTGTGTTCACAGACAATGAGTTCTGGAGGTGTTTCTGAGCCCATGCAGTGATTTCCATTACAGAATCATGACTGTTTTTAATGCAGTGCCGCCTGAGGGCCCGAAGATCATGGCATGCAATATTGATTTTCGTCCTTGTCCCTTGCAAACAGAGATTTCTCCAGATTCTCGGAATCTTTTGATGATATTATGTACTGTAGATGATGAGATATTTTTTTACGTTGAGGAACATTATTCTGAAATTGTTCCACAATTTGTAGACGTAGTTTTTCACAGATTGGTGAACCTCTACCCATCTTTACTTCTGAAAGACTCTGCCTCTCTAAGATACACTTTTTATACCGAATAATGTTACTGACCTGTTGCTAATTAACCTAATTAGTTACAAAATGTTCCTCCAGCTGTTTCTTTTTAGTAACACTTACTTTTCCAGCCTTTTGTTGCCCCTGTCCCAACTTTTTTTTAGACGTTGCGGCCATCAAATACAAAATTACCTTATTTTTTCTTAAAATGGTACAGTTCCTCAGTTTAAACATTTTATGTTTTCTATGTTCTATTGTGAATAACATATGGGTTTATGAGATTTGCAAATCATTGCATTCTGTTTTTATTTACATTTTACACAGCGTCCCAACTTTTTTGGAATTGGGGTTGTAATTCAGAACTACTTGCTTGCTATCGGTGGTGAAGAGTTTCCCGCTGAGAGAAAGAGAGCTTTGCTAATACACTGCTTGGGAACAGAAGGGCAATGAATCCACAACACTTTGCCTCTTGCCGCTAATACATACGATGGATCTTTACAAGCACTGAAACATTTCTTCTCCCCTAAACTGAATGTGTTCTCAGAGAGGTATCGCTTCAGGCCATGGGTGAGTCTACTGATCATTATGGCTTCTACACACCTTGTGACTTTCAAAGACGTCAGGTTGTGGTACCGTTCATATTACACAACTGTCTGTCCTGTAATGGAAGTCGTAGGGTTTTCAAATTACACAAGCAGTCTGCGACAGGGGTGAACACATTACAAAACATTTCACTATTGACGAATCCCAGACGACTCTGCCTGAACTCCAAATTACATTTCACAACAGAGTACATGCGAGAAGTGAGAAGTGATATGTGTGTGATCTTGTGTAATTGTCCGGTACACTTTGTTTGTGCGCTGATTTGCAGCGAAAAGTCAAAATAGAAGAAGAAAAGACTATGGAGGAGGGAATGGTTGGGGAGACACGGGCAGCAAGGATTGTCTGTTCTACAGAGAGACTTGGAGGTAAATAAGAAATGTTGCAATGAATGCAGGTAACTGCCTGATGGTGTTTGTTATTCCAATAATTTAAATTATTGGAAAAAAATTACACAAATGCAGTAAGAATACATCTGTTGATGGTACATCAGGACTCCTCCCATTGAAACTTCCTGGCCGTGCCCCGTTTCTTGCTCTCTCATTGGCTGTAGGTCAATGCTGCAATTATATTCAGTCAAAACACATTTCACATTGCGTGATTTGGAATCGCAGACAGGTCCGGATATTTAACATGCTAGATATCTCGTTGACATCAACGATGTGTTGGTGCTTCTCTCAGATCGTGTCTTTGATAATTCATACATTGCGTTCGTCGCTCACGGGAGTGAGCTCTGATTTGCCTATGATTTCAGGCTTTTGTCGGCAATCTCCACAAAACTTTCGGCGAGTGAAAATCGGGTCTAAAATTGTGTAGTGTAAACTCGGCATTACATCGTAGAGCTTCGTGAGCTGGTTAAAACGTGCTTTTGGTGTTATTGAACATGAAATGATCCGCGATCAGATGTGAAAAAAAGCGTGCATGCCTCGAATTCGCGAAAGACTCTTACTAGAACCACATTTAACCCTTGAAAAGACAAGTATCAGTGTTTCAAACACAAGATAGGATGCGGGTGCACAAAATTAAACAAAAGGTTAAGTTCAAGGAGGATAACCGAATGAAGGAACAACAGCAGTGTTACTGCTGTGGCTCTGAAAACCACCTTGCAAATGACAAGTCCTGCCCTGCTAAAGACTGCAAATGTAGGACGAGCGGGAAAATCAGACATTTCTCAAAGGTGTGCAAGTCAGCATCAAAGTTAGTTAATGAAGTATGCTTACCTGCAGTGACAGTCCTCAGTATGAATGACCGCAACACAGATGATGGTGCTCCTATGGGCACTTTTACTATAGCTACATCCACATCTTCCACACAGACCTGCACCATTAAGATGATGGTAGATACAGGGTCTGGTGCATCAATCCTGCTGCTTCAGTTCATGTGCCCTGTCTCCATCGAGAGTGCAGCTTCTGAACTATTCAAAGGACAGAATACCGATGTGTGGTTACTTGAAACTGAATGTGACATTTTGGAAAGACCGTTGTTGGTGAGTTTAACATGGTGAAATCAGGAACCACTCTCATTGGACGTGACTTATGTAAAGCACTGGGCATTGAAATTAAAGGTGGTCACTTGATTGAACCTGTCACATACTGTGCAATGCTTCAGCTGTCCAGCACTCCATCTACATCTACAGATAGCCCTGCTTCCACACCATCTGCTCCTGGATTTGGATGTGCTAAAAACTTCACACACAAAGTAAAGATCTGCCCAGGAGTCAAGCCTGTATAACAAAAACTCTGTCACTTACCTCTATCGGTACGGGCAGCGGTGTCAGATGAACTTAAGACACTAAAGGAGAATGGAATAATTGAAAAGATTGACTCATCTGAGTGGGTCTCTCCCATTGTGGTCATAAAACAGAGATAATAACACATAATAAAAAAGAATAACACAATTCCTATGTGCGAGCCCAACAAGGCTGTAGTACCAGATAGCCATCCTTTCCCATTCATCGAAGACTTACTATCTGAGTTGCATGGATCAGTAATGTTTTCTTCTCTTGATCTCAAGAATGCATACTACCAGGTACAGCTACATGAGGAAAGCAGAGGACTCACTGCCTTCACTACTCATGAGGGCCTATACCAGTTCTGTAGAGTACCCTATGGCCTGTGTTTGGCACCATCTGCTTTTCAACGCATGGTGATCCTAAAAGGCCTTGAAGGTGTACAGTGTTACTTGGACAATGTGATTGTCCGTGGTTCGTCCGAAGCCAGTCACAATGCAAACTTCAAAGCTGTCCTGCACAGGATTAGGGAAGCTGGCTGAATGCAGATGAATGCAGTCAAATTGACTACACTGAATACACTTTCTTGGATACAGACTCTCAGCTGATTGCCTGCACCCTGATGATACTCACACCACTGCAATTACAAGTGCACCTCCTCCTACTGATGCAACTACATTACAGTCATTTCTGGGTCTCGGTGCCTGATACAGCAAGTTTGTATCTTCCTATGCCACTCTGATAGAACCTATGAGAGCCTTACTTTGCAAAGACTATGAATTTCATTGGACTGTTGCAGCACAAGAAAGCTTTGATCATGTCAAAAAGGCAGTTGTGAACAGCCCTGCACTTTCCCTCTTCAACCCCAATCACAGCACAATACTTTCCTGCGACACCTCAGACTATGGTGTAGGTGCTGTCTTGACTCATGGCTTTTGCTTCACACTCCCTGTCTGACACCGAGCAAAAATACTCCATTGTGGAGATGGAGGCACTTGCGTGCATTTGGGCTGCAGAGAAATGGCATACATGGCTGTGGGGAAGAAAATATCTATTACGCACTGACCATCAAGCCCTTACTATTTTTCTCACAAGTAAAGGTAATAGCTGGTTTGCGTGTCGCCAGATGGTCTGCATGTTTACTGGAGTTTGACTATGATGTTCAGTACAGACCTGGTCCCCTGAACAGTGTTGCTGATTGCTTGTCAAGAATGCTACATGCTAACACTGATCATGACTATGCTGAAACCATTGAGTCTGTTGCTATGATTTCATTTGCGTCCAGCGCAATCTCCAAGGATGATTTCCAGTCCGATTGCAACAACTGTCCAGTGTTCACTAAACTGTGTATGTATCAGCAGACTCGCTGGCCAAAACACAAGAAGGACGTTGATCCAGACTTGCAAGCATACTTTCCAATATGTCACGAGCTTGCCGTAATGGATGGATGTGTTGTCAGAGGTACACATCGTCTTTTGGTACCTGAGTCAATGTTTTGGTGCCAAGCAACAACTCAGGCAACTGTAATGGTGGCGTAATATGGACAGCCAGGCAGAAGCTCTGATACAGGACTGTGCTTCATGCAAACAGAATGACTAATCTGCTGTTACACATGATGTACCTCTCAAACCTGTGGAGCTGCCGTCATTGATATTGTAGGACCATTTGATATCACTCCAGCAGATTGCAAGTATGCAATAACACTCGTGGACTACATCAGCAAATGGCCAGAAGTTGCTTTCACATCCAGAGATGACAAAGCCTCTGTCATACAGTTCCTGACCACTGTTTTCTCTCGAGAAGGAAATCCAAAAGAGCTAATCTCAGACAATGGACCTCAGTTTATCTTTGCTGTGTTTTCTGAGTTTCTAAGGGAAAGAGACATACGTCATTTCAGACCCGCTGTTTATTACCCACATGCCAATGGGGAAGTTGAGAGGTTTAACAGGGTCCTAAAAGACTGTTTGCAAACAGCTTCAATTCAAGGAGAGCCTTGGAAGGCATTCACTCAAACATTCCTAATGGATTACAGGAGTACCCCTCATGTTACCACGGGTGTTACACTCTCTGAGTTGCTCCATGGCCAATATATGCGGACCAAACTACATTTACGGCATTTGGCAGACGCTCTTATCCAGAGAGACTTACATTTATCTCATTTATACAGCTGAGCATTAAGGGCCTTGCTCAAGGGCCCAGCAGTGGCAGCTTGGTGGTGCTGGGGTTTGAACTCATGATCTTCTGAGCAGTAGACCAACGCCTTAACCATTGAGCTACCACTGTCTACAACTTCTACAAGTCATGGATTTTCCTGTAAAAGACACTGACAAAAGCATGATATGACAGCATATGACAAGAAAACAAGATAAAGCCAAACAGTACACTGATGCCAGGAGAAATGCAAAGCCCTCTAGATTTCAACCTGGTGATCTGGTCCAGGTTAAGAAACCCTGGACAGTAAAGAAAGGTGACCAAAAGTTCACGCAACCAAGAGCTGTTGTACAGAGGAAGGGTGAGGATTCCTATCTGCTAGATGATGGTTAAGTATGGAATACTTCATGTCTTGCTAGGGTGCTGGAACCGAGTTTAAGTGTTGCCCCTGCTGAAATGCAACCAGCTACATCACAAAATGTTAACCAACCCAGGTCCACTAAACAGGTCTGCTCGAATTAAGCAAAAACCTATCTTGACCAAGGACTATGTTTTGCATATGTAAGAATGATATTGCTGTTAAAATATATGATTGAAGAAAAAAAAGAGGAGTTAAAATATTTTCTTCATTTCACTGTACCTGTTTATTCTTGGTTTATACTTATTTCTGTTTGTTCTAAAACCAGCTATATTCTTTCTGAAAAAGGGAAGATGTGTTCTCTCTTATTGATGGTACTGTTGCATTGCCATACCATTAATGTCCCCTAAATGGCACTGTGTTATCCATCCATCTTCTATATTGCTTATCCTTACTGGGTTGCAGGGAACCTGGAGCCTATCCCAGGGAGCATGGGGCACAGGCAGGGACACCCTGGACAGGGTCCCACTCCATTGCAGGGCACAATCACACACTAAGGACACTTTTTGAACATGCCAATCAGCCTACAATGCATGTCTTTGGACTGGGGGAGGAAACCAGAGTACCCAGTGGCACAGGAAGAACATGCAAACTCCACACACACATTGCCGCAGTGGGAATCGAACCCTCGACCCTGGAAGTGTGAGGCAAACATGCTAACCACTAAGCCACTAATTTTGTTATTTGTTAATTTTTGTTAATTTTGTTATTTGCCCATAGTATGCCTACAGTGTGCATGAGGGTGCAATGGGCCCACAGCATGGGGCCCAGTGGGCTCCAAAACCCAAGTGGTGAGTCATTTCTAATTAAACAGGCATGCTGTACTTAACATTACAGAATCATGTAGTTTTTACAGTAAATGTCTTTAAACAAACAGTTTTAAGCTGATAAAATGCACGATTTTTAAAAAATAATATTCACAGATGTATAGCATTTCTACAGTGATTTGATGTAGGTTTTTCTTCTGTTCACTCACTTTGCATTTTGTTAATTGATAAATATAAACTATTAACATGTCTATTTTTGAAAGCATTCTTACTTTACAGCATTTTTTCACATCTGCCTAAAACTTTTGCACAGTACTGTATATAATGACAAAAATATTTAAAATATATAAGTTTTGCACAGTAATCTATAACAGGTTACTCTAAATATTGGTAATGTCACTCTAAATATTGGTAAATATTGGTACACTTTCTAGATGTCATCTCACAGCAAACCAAACTCCAATTCCCAGCAAACACCACAGCCTACAAACTTGTTTGCTTCGGACTACACTCCCCAGACTACACACGCTCCCTCGCTTACAGTCACCCAGTTTCTGATTGAGCAAACATCTGCTCAATCACACACGTGCGCACACACACACACACACACACACACACACACACACACACACACGTACACATACACACAGAGGACTCTTTAGAAGAAACTGTCAGTCATTAACACTGTGAAGTATTTGCTCAGATTTGTCCTTGTACACCTGATGTTACCAAGCTTTCATTTATCGATGCTTCCCAGGTTTTTGACACAGTTTGTTTATTGATTCTGATTTCCTGAATTCTGAGACCTTTGCCTGCTTACTCATTTAGACCTTGACCAAATGAGTAAAGCTGCCTTATCTGTAACTGATTCCATCTACGCCTCCATTATATGACACTAGATTGCATGTTGTTAATAGACCTAAGTATTATTATTTTATAATCTAATGGAAATCTTTTTTCTTCATGTACCCTAATTTGCAATTTGATATGGCAATGATCATGATGAATAATTTGAAGTCTGTTGTTCAATTGGAACAACAGACTTCCATACAGACCTTTGCCTACTTACTGATTTAGAGCTTGACCAAATAACCAAATAAAATTTGGTTCATCCATTAAAGCTGCCTTATCTGCAACTGCTTCCATCTACGCCTCCATTATATGACACTAGATTGCACGTTGTTAATAGACCTAAGCATTGTGGTATTTACTGTGTATTGCAAAATTGTCTTCAGGTACTGTAATATGATATACAATATCACTTGGGCCTAGTGGTTTGGTATTACATACATCACCTTGGTGTTTTGAAATAAATGATGTCACACAGGCTTTAATCTAGTTTATTATAGTGTTAATTCATCAGAATAGAATAATAAAAAGAGTTTGGAAATGATCTGTTTAAAAGTGAAGAAAAATAAAATCCCTCCTTTTTTGTTTTCTGCTTTTTTCATGTTTTTCAGAACAGCGTTTAATGATTTACTCTCCATTTAGAAAGATGCTCTACCACCTGCTCCAATCTTACATCATTACACTAATCTCAAATAACTGAGCTAATGGCTAAGATCATCACATTTAATCTCTCACACTACCCAATATCTGCTTCTGGTCAAACCTGATTAAATTCTTGACCTGGAAAAATTGAGACACAATATGGCTAATTATCCTGTAGCATTAATCCAGGTATAAAGTATGTGATTTTATCCCCAATTATCATTGGATTGGATCATAGCAGCAGATCTGTAGTTTGTTTCAAATATTGTCATCAGGACCCACTGATCTGATGTAGTCTCTGCCCAATCAGAAATGGCTTTGACTGTAGAGTATACTTTTGCCAGCCCCTTTCAAGGGTGTGCTCAGTGGTATTCTTTATTGGAGGGTGCACTGTTTTGGGCCGGCCCACCAGCTGGATGGGTGCAATCAGACATCGATAATGGTGGGCTGTGGAGGTTTGGGTGTTGCAACACAGAAGGGTATAAACTCATTCATTCATCATCAGTAACTGTTGTATTCTTATTTTGCACTGGATCCAATAAAATTTGGTTTATTCATTAAAGCTGCCTTATCTGCAACTGCTTCTGTCTATTATATGACAGAATATTATCTGTCTATTATTATCTGTCTATTATATGACAGATTATTATGTCCATTATATGACACTAGATTGCACGTTGTTAAATGACCTAAGTTTTGTGTTATTTGGGTATTGCGAAATTGTCTTCAGGTACTGTAATATGATATACAATATCACTTGGGCCTAGTGGTTTGGTATTACATACATCACCTTGGTGTTTTGAAATAAATGATGTCATACAGGCTTTAATCTAGTTATTCTAGTGTTTATTCATCAGAATACAATTTTTTTTTTTAAAAAAGAGTTTGAAAATGATCTGTTTAAAAGTGAAGAAAAATAAAATCCCTCCTTTTTTGTTTTCTGTTTTTTTCATGTTTAAGAGGAACAGTGTTTATTGATTTAGAAAGATGCTCTACCACATGCTCTAATCTCACAACATTGTTCTTACGCCATCACACTAAACTCAAATGACTGTACGGACACACACACACACACACACACACACACACACACACACACATCAACCCTGTTATCTCCTGGCATTATCTCTAGTGTTCATGTAATGGTGCATGTAGAGTTGGTACATGTTGACAGTTTGATGTTAAATTGGCGTATCATAAACTTCTTATTTGAACCTGACATCGATCAGTAGAACAAGAATGAAACGTAAACACG
Organism: Cranoglanis bouderius; assembly: GCA_023630585.1. Taxonomy (NCBI): domain Eukaryota; kingdom Metazoa; phylum Chordata; class Actinopteri; order Siluriformes; family Cranoglanididae; genus Cranoglanis; species Cranoglanis bouderius. Next base: position 7,693,777 of record CM042565.1, on the reverse strand, counting down.
GAGAAAGGAAGGATAATGAACATTGATACTGAGAAATGAAATAAATGTATATGTGAATAAAATGTTAAATGTACAATTATAAAATGTCACAAAATGTTACAAATAAAATGAATTTGTATGAAATCTATTGCTATACATTTCATTTAAAAGGTGTGTATGACTGCATGTCAACTGCAGGTCATGTCACAACATGCAGGTCATGTATAAGTCCATCACTCTTCTGTGGAAGAACAGACGGTCTCCTGGACTGAGCATGTTCCAGGTGGTGAAGAATATGATGAATATGAAGAATGTAAAGTTGAGAGGTTAGCCCAGTTTCCCAGTGAACTTCAAACCAGCATATATCCCTCCACCTACAGACAGAAAGACAGAGAGACAGGGTTTATTATCATACATCAAACATAATCTACAATTTAATATAGCCTAGCACCTGTTTTATATCATTGGTTCCTCATCCTGTATATATAAAGTTATAAAGAGTTATAAAGTTATTTCTGTCATAAAACTTACAAACACATCTCTATCCCTGTTTTCATCCCAAACCCCTTTTTTATTTTATTTATTTATTTATTTATTTTGTTGTTGCTTTTTTGGTAAATGCTTTATTTATGTTTTCTCTTCTTAATAATCATCTTATTTGCCTTATTGTATCTATCTATCTATCTATCTATCTATCTATCTATCTATCTATCTATCTATCTATCTATCTATCTATCTAATTGTGTTCTTTTATTGTTATATACATTTACAATTTTAATTATTATCTATAATGGCCCTCTCTATATATCTACATTTGTCTATCGGTCTACGTACTTTGTTTTTTATTCTTATTGTTTTATTTTATGTTTGAATTAAATACATCTGTCATATGCCAAAAAAATGTGTGTGTGTGTGTGTGTGTGTGTGTGTGTGTGTGTGTGTGTGTGTGTGTGTGTGTGTGTGTGTGTGTGTGTGTGTGTGTGTGTGTGTGTGTGTGTTCCAGCTGCTCACCCAGCGCGGCCACCCCGGCAATGGTGCCTACTGCTACTCCTGCTGCCTCGCCTGGGGTTAAACCCTCCTGTGTTCCTCCCTCAGGGGGGTTAGTCTGGAGGCTGGTCTGGGGTATGGTCTGGGGGCTGGTCTCAGGGTTCTCTGTACTTGCGTTTGAAGAAATGGACTCTGAAGTCACAGAGGAGGTTGTATTTGTTGAAGGAACTACAGTAGTGGGCTCTGATGTAGAATTTGTGGACGTTGAAGAAGTTACGCTAGTAATAGTAGAACCAGAAACTGTTCCATGTAGAACTACTGAAAGTAACAGAAAGGAGATTATTAAAGTTGGCTTTTGCTATGTGACTTTATGACTATTTTAAAAACAAATATATTCGTTTCATTGCAGTATATGTGCCATTAAAGCACTTTAAAGCAATTTAAGCATTGACAAAAAGTGTAAGCAAAAATGCTGCCAAATGCAGTATGTCTGTTACCATCTTTTGTGTCATGTGTGATAACAGAATTTTAAATGTTGAGCTTTTTTTTTATTGCATATACATTTCAATGAAACTTGTAATTTATGTATTAATAGATTTGCTTTTGAAAACAATACTTTTGCAATGATATAAACAAAGATGGCATCAGACATACTGTATTTTCCAGAATTTTAATCACTGACAGAAATCTAGGCACAAAAACACTTAAAAGGGCACTTAAAATTAGCTTAAAAGGGCTAAGATCATCGCATTTACTCTCTCACACTACCAAATCATCGCCAATCATTCTATTAAATTCTTGATCTGGAAAAATTGAGACACAATATGGCTAATTATCCCGTAGCATCCAGGTATAAAGTGTGTGATTCTATCCCGATTTTCATTGGATTTGATTTTCAAGACAGGAACTGTATCAGAAATGACTGTCAGGACAGATAATCTGGTGTTTCATTTCAGATTAAACAAAGACCTTCAAATAATTTACCATTAAAATGTAATGCAAAAATGTTCATACTGTTTTTTTGGGTTTTTTTTGCAATGCCTTTATGCAGTGACAAAATGTGTTATGTGTGCAATATCCCATTAATGCACCCTAATCATTTATTTTACTTGTCCTTACAATAAAACAATACATTCTGTGAAAAGGCATGGGATGCTCATATCAGTTCTGTCAAATTAAATATAATTTAATTGAATAAACAGAGAAATCGCACAGCATGAATAAAGTGCAGATACAGTTCAATAAAAACTAAAAGTATTTGAAGCAAATAGGATGTAATATTAGAATACAGTAGTTCATTATAATCCAGAACCTAATCTTTTGGTATGCCTTAAACTATTTTAAAGTAGTGCTGAACTTTCTTTGTCTGGGGTTATTTTAAGTCTAACAGCTTTTGTTAACTTCATTTATTAAATAATTGATTGATGTTTGATGGACCATATTAATAATTGACTGAAAACGGTAACAAGCCACTTGTGCCACCAAATGTGTAATAACTAATGCCAAAACTAGCCCTAGGAAGATAGCCATAATGTACCAAATAAAATCCACTCTCATAGTTTTCCTTTCATATACAGTGAGGGAAAAAAATCTGATCCCCTGCTGATTTTGTACGTTTGCCCACTGACAAAGAAATGATCAGTCTATAATTTTAATGGTAGGTGTATTTTAACAGTGAGAGACAGAATAACAACAAAAGAAAAAATCCAGAAAAACAAATTTCAAAAAAGTTATAAATTGATTTGCATTTTAATGAGGGAAATATGTATTTGATCCCCTATCAATCAGCAAGATTTCTGGCTCCCAGGTGTCACACAGGTAACAAACTGAGATTAGGAGCACTCTCTTAAAGGGAGTGCTCCAAATCTCAGTTTGTTACCTGTATAAAAGACACCTGTCCACAGAAGTAATCAGTCAATCAGATTCCAAACTCTCCACCATGGCCAAGACCAAAGAGCTGTCCAAGGATGTCAGGGACAAGATTGTAGACCTACACAAGGCTGGAATGGGCTACAAGACCATCGCCAAGCAGCTTGGTGAGAAGGTGACAACAGTTGGTGTGATTATTCGCAAATGGAAGAAACACAAAATAACTGTCAGTCTCCCTTGGTCTGGGGCTCCATGCAAGATCTCACCTCGTGGAGTTTCAATGATCATGAGAACAGTGAGGAATCAGCCCAGAACTACACAGGAGGATCTTGTTAATGATCTCAAGACAAATACTTATTTCACTCATTAAAATACAAATCAATTTATAACTTTTTTGAAATGTGTTTTTCTGGATTTTTTTGGTTGTTTTTCTGTCTCTCACTGTTAAAATACACCTACCATTAAAATTATAGACTGATCATTTCTTTGTCAGTGGGCAAACGTACAAAATCAGGAGGGGATCAAATACTTTTCACCCCCACTGTATATAGTCAATCTCGTACCTGCTTCAAGTAGAATCAAAACGATGTACAGGCTTCCAGACATTGCTCAGTGAGATGGGAAGTGCTAAGATGGACATAAAAAAGAAAACAGTATTTAGAAAACCAAGTACCGGTCACACATTAACATTGTATTATACTAAAATAATGGTAATTTTTTTTTTTAATTAAATATTTTAAGAAATGTTTTGGCTCATCATTCATGTTTATTTTCTATTAAAAGAAATATACTACTTTTAAACTTTGATTATAAAAGATTTTGCTGGAAGTCACAAAAAAGGCAGCAAACAAAATCACCTACTTTCACAGAAACTGATTTTAAAAAGTGCATAATTATAGCACAATTCAGGAAACTCTGACTTAATGATAATTGACTATAGTTTAACACAACATGAATTAAATAATAAGACTACCTTTTATTCAGATAGAGATCTTCTTTGTTCCTCTCTGCTCTGGTTTGGTGTGAAGTTTGACCCCATCTGTCCGCTGGTTTTTATACCTAAACAGCTCTCCCTATTTAGAACATCCCACGATTGCCCTCACCATGGCGACTTGCCATCTATAAATTAGACATGTCAGGAATGCGTTTATGATGGAGGTGTCATAAAAAGGCTAAATATGTTTTAGTTTCCAAGAAGCTTCCTTATCAGTATGAAGCTTATGACGGTATTGTTGTAGTTATATGATTCTGATTTGGTTAGTTATAACAGAAAGAGGAAGTCACCATGGCGAACTCTGGGGAATGGTTAAAGAAAAAAATAAGTTATTTGTAGCACCTTATATACGACCCCAAATTCAACTGAAAATGCAACTTATAATGACTTCTCCAGTCTCAAAATTATTCAACCCCCTGAACAGAATCCCTCACAACAGCACAAATATGCAAAACAGGTGTTGTCTCAAGCACACATGATGCAACTAATCAAGGGCTTCATTAGTTGCACCAGGTGTGCTTGAGCTGGAACACATGGAATACCTGAACTGGCTAGGGGTTTGTTGAGTGTCATGTTTGCATGTTAGAATGGTCCAAAAAGTTAAGAGAAGAGATCATTGCCCTTCACAAACAAGGAACAGGATACAAAAAGATAGCAGAAGCACTGAATGTTCCTAGAGACACCGTTGAACACACATAGTTCACAAGTTCAAAGTTAAGGGAACAGTGGTTACATTACCTGAACGGGGCAGAAAAATGAAGCTATCAATGGCTGAGAGATTTCTGAGAAGGCAGGTTGTGAAAAACCCTCGAGTGACTGCAAAAGACCTGCAGCAAGACTTGGTGGCAACAGGCACTGAGGTTTCAGTGAGCACAGTATGGCGCGTACTAAACGCAGACCATTTCCATGCCAGAACTCCAAGACGTACACCACTACTGACCCAAAAGCACAAGAAAAGGCTCAAAATCATATAAATAAGCCACAGAAGTTTTGGGATTCTGTTCTGTGGAGCGATGAAACAAAACTGGAACTTTTTAGCACGATGGATCAGCAGTATCTCTGGAGGAAGAAGAATAAAGCATATGCTGAAAAGAACACTCTGCCCACAGTCAAGAATGGTGGTGGTTCAGTGATGCTCTGGGGCTGCTTTGCATCCTCTGGCACTGGAAACCTGCAGTGTGTGGAAGGCAAGATGAATTCATTGAAGTATCAGGAAGTCCTAGAAGAAAATGTCATGCTGTCTGTGAAGAAGCTGAAGCTTTCTCTCTTTTTAAGAATCGCAACCCGAGGTTTACAAATCTTTTTAAGAATCGCAACCCGAGGTTTACAAATCCTAACAAGATACAAACCTGAAATTTTCTCATATAATAAGTCCTCTATAGTAGTATGCTGCTGTAAAAATTTTGAGTTTGAGATCCCATTGATTAAAGAGCTAGGGCTAGTAGAAATCTGGGGAAAAGCCAACTTTATTCATGCACTTTAAGAAATGAACAAATGTAATATAAGCATAACGAATAATAAAAATGAACAGTATTTTACAGTAATTATGTTTATGATTGATGGACAAGAGGTTATGCTTGTCAGTGAGGTCTAAAATGTTACTACATTTGATACTGGCAACAGTGAAGCATGATCAATCACAGGGTTCTTCAAATCTGAGTTTAGCTCCAACCTCCAAACTCACCTGCCTGAAATGTTTATTTTTAGGTTTGTTTTGGTGTGTTTGATTAAGGTTGGCGCTTAACTCTGCAGGACAGTGGACTCTTTCAGTTTACTCTTTTAATTTAGAAGATTGTTCTAAATTAAAATTATTTTCTGGACCGTAATCGGACTTGATCAATTCGAATAAGAAGTGCTAGTCTCTGTTATTCCACTAGGGGGCAAAATAAAACAACAGATGTCATTTTATTAGCAAGCTGAAAATGTTATTAGCAAGCTGTATTCTTGTCTCTTTACAGAAGAGCTAATTTAGGGGATTCACGGCAATGCAGATGAATACTTGTGCAATTAAAACTAACTGAAAATAACTGTACAAACTATGTTGATACCGCCCCCTACCGGGCAACACACTTCAATATAAATGAAGTCTACTTCTCTTCCCTTATGTAACTATACAAAATGTGGTTCAAGGAGGGCGAATACTTACTGTGTGTATATGGTAAAAGCATTATTTGGAGGGGGAAAAAAGGTAATTAATTGCAGTCTGGTCATCTGTATTGTAGGTTATATAGGTTATGTATACATTCCATTTATGCATACAGAATATATCTTTCAGATGTGATGTGTTAATGGCCACTAAACTGATTTTTTTGGATCTGGCCTTGGATTAATGGAGTAATATGGCCTGTTATCTAAAATGAGTTTGACACTTCTGCTCTATATAAAACTGTAGATGGGGAACAATTTCTGTTGTAGTTCTGCCACAAGTGGCCCAAATCCAACTGATATCTGGATACAACCCATAGTTTAAAAGCAGTTAATTTTATTAGGATATTAGACATATTTATGTGTGACTGTAAACCCCTGTGAGTGTTAACATGCCTGAGAGTAGACATGTTCTTAGGTCATCTTTAGTAGCTGTAGTTTTTAGGCATTCAAATATTATATAATGTATTATTTTATACTAATGTAATGGGTTCAAATTACATAGTTACTCTACAATGGTAGTTTAGAAGAGTCGAATCATTAAAGTGAGTCGTTTCACTGATGATGCTCAGAGCGTTGAATCAAATGAATCAAAAGTTCGAGCCAAAAGAACCGAATCACTGAAGAGAGTTGTAAAGCCCAGCGCTAAGCTGATGTACCGACCTGCTGGTCCCCTAAATGGCGCTGTCGTGCAGTAAGAGAGCGAAAACAAGAGTTCCCATTCATTCTGATAACGCCGGTTGTTGAGGACTTTTCCTCTTTGGTGAGGTGGGAAAGCGAGTTTAATGTTGCAGGAGATACCGGAGCACGTGTTTAAGCCAATCGCAGTCTACCGGGACGTCATTATCTCCCTGCAAAAAAGCTCTGATATGTAAGGAATTATTAAACTAAGCTGATTGCCAGCCACCGGTGCGAACTAGTGTGTGTATGTGTGAGTGTGAGTGAGCGTGAGATTGCCACCTGTGGCTGAATATCACCCTTAAAACCACACGAGTTTTTTGTAGAGGAGAAACTGAGGATGTGGCGAGTGCTGGTGAGCGGGGCTGTGTTCTTTCCCAGCTTGTTTATAGTCTTCAGGAAAACGCTGCCGCTCATTTTCAGGCGCTGGAGCGATGCCGACGTGGTGCTGGTCAGCGAGAGGTAAGAAAGTTTTTTTTGTTGTTTGTTTGTTTGTTTTTTTAAACAAGCGATATTTTACTTTCTGTCACAACAGGTTTGACTTCTGTAATAACAGAAACGATGGGTGACCTGTCTCTTTGTGATATATTAAGTTTAGCTCGTTCTCTGGACCTGCTGTAATGAGCTATAATGCTCACTGGCTTGCTAAGTTTATAATAAGCAGCAGCAGCAGCAAAAACGTTAGGCCGCTTATCTGCTGCCGTATAGCCTTCCTGGGACAGAGTGACACTTTTAATCAGATAAAACCTTTTTTGCGTGTGTGTCTGTGTCAGATGGCCACTCAGTCAGACCGATAATCCCTTTTAAGCGTGTATATTTCTCGCCCGTTATACTGGGCTTTCATCCACCACTTTAGACGTTCGTCTAATGCGCGTGTTCATTCACCTCCTAAGCGTTTTTCCACTGCAACTAATGATGTTCATCTAGTACCAAAGGTGATTCACCACCACTAAAGGTATTCCTACACCACCTAAGGGCTTCCCACCACAATTAAAAGGTGTTCCCATGCCACTATATGTCTTAAGCCACCACTTTAGTCAGTCATCCACTGCTAAAGGTATTCATACACCACCTAAGGTGTCTCCACCACAACTAAATCCTTTAGGTATTCATCCACTGCTAAATGTGTTCCCCTACCACTTAAGGGTCTAGCAACACCACCAGGGTTCAGCCACCACTAAATGTGTCCGTACACCACCTAAGGGAGTTCCTCCACCACCAAAGGTGTTCATGCACCACTAAAGGTATTTCCTTGCTCCTCAAGGTGTTTCCTCATTGGTAAAAGGGGTTTTCTCACCACCACCAAAGGGTTTCCATCATCTTGGTCCACTACCACATCGCTTAAGTATAATCCAAATGTTTGCCTATCCAATAAAAACTGTAAATTAAAACAAAGAGAAAGCTGAGAAAGTAACCAATGATTATAGATACAAGGTAGGTGTAACTAATAAACTGAATGTCTATCAGGGGATTAAGAGGCTTTAAAATATACACAATTCACAAGAACCAAGTGGTTTCAAGTACCAAGTGAGAGGTAATGCACGTACCAATTGATTAGAAGTCAGTTAAATTTGTGTACTTCCAATCACAGATATCAAGCATCATTCATTCACCATCCTCACTTTTTTTTTTTTTTTTTGTCTCTTGAAATTAATAAAATTAATACGTGCATCTTGTTACCAAGAAACTGCAAAGCCTTCCATTCTGAAGACCTCCTAACATTACAGCTTTACCTTTGACAGGAACAAACTGCAGACACTGGAGGCTCCTTCCAAAAATGCTTAAAAATAAATAAACAATCTCCTGACAGAAACATTGCCATATCAGTGACTACACACTTTTTAAAATCCATTCATGTTGAGCATTTGCCATACAAGTCCCTGTTTAAGTTGCTACTATAGAACTGATAACATATTCAAGCAAGTACATTGATATAAATGATGCAGCTGGAACTACAGCCTGAACCACACTGTTCTAGAAAATGAATCAACACCTTCTGACCAACTGGAATTGACCTTTCAACAGCTCTGTGGTATAAAATTAATAATAAGTAATTATTTATGTATTATTCATAATAAAATGCCATTGACAGTGCAATGATGTATCACAGTATATGTGATAGTATTATTCATGAGCTGTACACCGATTATAGGGATTAGTATCTCAGTTTGAAGGTCAGATAATGGGAACTAAAAGTTTTGTCTCATTAGAAACATAATGCGAGGACTTTAACTTTCAAAGTTGGGTACATGTAGTGTCTATTTGCCTATCTGTGTTTTATTTTCAACATGGGAGGAAGATACTGCCTTTATCAGTATTCTCCATGTATTTGGGCTCAGGTTTGAATGCTGTATAATGCAAGAGAGTGATAAGCTTATGCTGACATGCATGTTCTTGGCTTGGGTATAGATGTTGACTGCATCACTGAAGAGGTAATGAAACAATCTGACAATGTGGCAGTTTGGTGTTGACTTTTTTTCTTTTTCTTTTTTTTAACTGAAATCATTCTGGGAAGGTTTTTCCAGCATGTAGCTGGCTTGACTTTATATTGTTGGCAGGAGTGAGCGCTGTGGCTATTGTTAAACCCATCACCTCTACCCTTGTGAAAGTGTAGTGGCTGCTCTAATGGTGTTCCTAGTGGTCCTAGTCAGCAGTTCCAATACAGGCCCCAAAACCCTAGCTGTGTTTTCCATTGCAGCATCATGCTTTGCTTTGGAAAGTGTTCTCGGCTTGCTGTTTCACTCTGCAGTTCTAATGTGCCACCTATATTGTCTTTCCATACACTTTTTTTAGACGAAGCTGAAACAGGTTTCAGGTGATGAGTTCCGTGAAATGCCATTGGCCACCATCATTTGAGTGGCAATGGCGCTAGACTGAAACCTCATGAAATGAAGTGAAAACTCACAAAAGTTTCCATGCAGTTCTTATACAGTGGTATAAATTCCTTTAGGTTGGTTCTTTAGACTATAACTGTGTGGCGTTAAAGTGGTGTATTACATATTTACTTGCTAACGTGGTGTGGTCATTGGTGGTTCTGTTTTGATGCCTTTCCATTGAATGGTGGAGTAGCAACAGTGCATAGCAACAAATGGGCTACAATCAGTAACTGTATAACTACAGTGTGCATCCATGTGATATAAACTGTAGGGGCTGTGGAGATCAAAAATGTAATATTCTGTTAATTAGTGTTATGTCTTATTAGTCAGACTGATCTGGCCTCAATCATTCACCACTCAAGCAGCAAGTCATTCTTCCCTGACATACAACTGCGTAAAGCTTTTAGAGTAGGCTAAATATACTCCTTTTCTGCATATCGGTACAGTTTGGTTGAAGCTAATACTGTATCTGTGCACCAATAAGTGAATTTTTCTGTAAATCTAAATAATATTGGTCTGTGGACCTTGGCATCTTCCCCCTCCTACTTTATCCTACTGTAATCTCAAAGTTCAGCCAGTCTTGTGTCCTCTGGATGTTTGTCAGCCCCTCTCTAAATCAATGGTAAGGGACTATCATAAGCTCACTGCTGATTTGGCTATTGCCATTCCTAACACCGCAGTAATATTGATATGGTATCGAACACACAGTGATTATGTGGTCAGAAACAGATAAAGGCTAGAGAATGATTAACACAGATTGTCAGGGATGAACAAATCACTAGCCTGGAGGCTCAGGACAAGCAGATAATGTCTGGTGTGTATCAGTTTTTAGTCGACATTGCCAGGGGAGACCAGTAAGCTGATGATATAGCAGTCAGAGAATGGGAACCCCTACTCCCTAGTGACTGACCCGAAGCGCTCTTTCAAGCATAACCGAATCACCTCTTGGTTCATCATAGAGGACCTGACAGGTCGTGTAGTAACAATTGGACTACAGTTAGTAGCTGTTCAACTACAAAGTGCCGATAAAGTGGCCTAAGAATGTCGATGGAGATTGGTGTAAATAATAAACTGGCAACTTGGTATACTTAACACGCATAAAACTCAGCCAGCATTCTTTTCTAAAACCATTCATGCTCCTGACTGATTAGCGCATTGCATAATATTACAAGATGACAGGGATCAGATAATCCCTTCATTGGGATTCAGTAGGATTGACTAATACACTCCAAACACTGATAAATGACACTATTAGTCTGCATTACAGCTCCTGTGTGAATATTTGCGCTTCTGTAAGATCAGCAAACCTTTTGAATTCTTAGTGATATAGAAACCTTATGGTAAAAAAAAATCTTCAGGCTTTTAACGTCTCTGCTAATTTTAGCTTTGTACTGTATGTTGGAACTAAGAGAGAGCATCTGGCAGACTGTGATGTCAAAATGACTCAGCGTGTAATTTAACAGAAATGAATAATTTAGTGGAATACTGCTTTGAGTGGATTACACCAACAATAGACCAACCAGCATGCAATTCTTATGAAATGTGCTGTGGCCCTCATGCTAAGAAGGAAAAGGATGATCTTTTGACCTGAGGTAGTGTAAAAATTCCTGGCTTAACTGCTCTTGGATGGCTGAATAAAAATATATATATAGAATTTTTTTCCCTACAGAAATGGTGTATGTTTCTATGCGGTCCCATCTGAAAGTATTGGAACATGTTGTGAACATGATGTGTTAAACAACTTGAAACATGGCAACCATCAAGTGATCAAAAATATTGGAACACATGTGCAGAGCCCTGGCGTGTATGGGTGGGAAGGAGGACTTGGGAGACAGGCGTCTCTTCACAAAGCTTCGTGCTCCGTTCATTTTAATTTATTCTGCAAGCAAGTTTCAGCATTCACTCACGGGCAAACACAGAGTTCCGCTCAGCTGTGTCTCTCTGGTTCACGGCCTCCTGAAAAACAAACAACTTGCCTAAGTCAACTTGCCATGATCACACAGGTGAGAATCATCACGCATTACCTGCTGGTTCCCCTGCGTCCTCTCTCTCCGCAGCGAACGCTCCTGCTTCCACATACCCCCACCGTCCGACTCAGGCCGTCCAACCTGCAGTTGCAGAGGGTGAGGACCACCCACTTGATGGCAAGACACTCCTTCTCTGTCATGCTGTACTTACTCTACCTCACTAAGAGCTTTTGACTGATGTACAGCATGGGATGCTCCTCCCTCTCCACCACCTGGGATGAAATGGCCCTCAGCCCTCTGTCTGACCAGTCAGGCTGAAAAACAAAAGTCAGGAGACTGCAGCATGGAGCCCCTACACAAAACTGCTTTTACCTGGCAGAAAGCCTGTGAGGTCAGTCACTGTTCAAAAAATTAGGTACAACCTTATGATAACCTGCCAGCCCTATAAACTGCCTCACCCCCTTTTTGATTTTGGGTATTGGGCATGCTGCAGTTGCTTCTGTCTTATCAATTTGGGGATTCACATGCCCATGGAAGCCCAGATACCATACTTCCACCTGCCCAGTTGTATACTTCTTTGGGTTTGCTAAGAGTCCAACCCATCTCAAGGATCTTAGAACAGCTCACAGCTGCCAATCATTACTATAAATGATTATCATCTAAATAAGCAGCGGTATACGCACTGTGCGGGTGAGTATTCTGTCCAGGTTGCTGGGGCCCCAAACAAACCAAATGGACAAATTGGTTTTCTTGGGGTATTGGAGTCAAGGGAATCTGCCAATACCCCTTGATCTGCTGCACAAACAGGTGGCAGACTCGTTGTAGCTCCGCTTTCCTCATGCTTCAGTATTCCAGCTGCACCCACAGCAGCAGCTACTCGGTTGCAAGCTGGGCTTTCCCTGACAGCAAGAGAAGGAGGTCACAGCTGGGCCAGTTGGAGCAGCCACAGATGGTGGAGCTGCGGCTGGAGGCCTGGATGGCTGCAGCAGCATCTGGGGCACCTGTCGGTTCTCAGCCTGCTCCCGCCTCAAATCACCTCAAAACCTTCATGGCTGCTGCTGTTCCTGCTTCCTCTCTGTCTGTAGCCGGCGCTCGATCACACCCCCTCTTCCACAAGGTCACTGACAGGTGTTTCTTGTTGCGCAGGTGTGCGCTCTTAGATTGTTTTTTCTTAAACAATTAATAACTCTGAATGTCTACTCTTGGTTTGAGGCCTATTTTTAACCTGTGAACACTGCATTTTTTGTTAATTCTGAATGAATTCAGAAGTCTACAGAAACATTCTGTCTGCCACCAAATGTGCCATGTTCTAAGTTGTTGAACACGTATGTAAATATCGGGAAATGAAAGCTGAAATTCTGATCTATATTCATCTTTTGATCTCAAACCCAAATGTTTTCAGTGTATACCATCAGTTTGTGATCAACATGTTTGAACCTATAATGTCTGATATTTTTAGCCACAGAACCTTCGTACTAAACTAGCTAGCTAGGCAGCTTGTTTGTGATGACCAAAATCTTGGGTATTGTGATATTTTCTGACAAGTTTAGTTATTGTTAAATAAATTGGTGAGTATACAAGAGAGACGGTATGAGTTGAGATTGGCCACTACATAAAAAATATGAAGAAAGCAGTGCATACTGTTCGACATGGCAGCTGTATTATGCAAGTCCCATCCTGCAGTGAAATGAGCCAATCGCCTCATTAGAAGAAATGCTTGATCTATCATATTTATTAAGCTTTTAAGCAGTATGTTCGGTGGCAAGTCAATAATAGTTATAATTTTAAAAAATAAATAAAAAAAAACATTTAGAAGATTCTGCCTAAAAAAGAACCTTCTTTGTTTCTAGGAAAAGTTTCTTGGGCATTAAAAACGTCAGAGAATTCCTTATTCCATATTCTACATAAAATTATATATAGTATGTTAAATGTTTTTACAACGCTGGTCTTCAATCTTATCCGCAAAGGGCCGGTGTGGCAGCAGGCTTTGGGAGGCAACCTTGATAGTTTATTGGAGACCATGACAAACTGATTAAACAAGTGGAATCTAGTGTGACTCCTGCTTGGTTGCAGTGAAAGCCTGCAGCCACACTGGCCCTTTTGTGGATAAGATAGAAGAAGCTCATTATATTAGCTCTATATACACTGTATTTCCTCTGAATATTTCTGGCCATTAGTAGGGCTCAGAGGAAGGATGTGCTTTCCCCAGGATGCAGGAAGAGGATTATTACAGAAGTGATAATGAGGAGACACACACTCTGGACATTCACAATGAAGTGTTTCTCTACCTGAGTGAGTGTGTGGTATGTGAGAGCTTACTCCTGCTGGCTTGGTTAGTTTTGTTTCTCTCTCCCTCTCTCTCTCTCTCTCTCTCTCTCTCTCTCTCTCTCTCTCTCTCTCTCTCTCTCTCTCTCCACACACACATAATGTGTGTGTGTTTTGTAAGGGTCTATGGCTGGGTTTATACTTGCTTGGAACTGAACTAAAGCTGTGTCTCAAATCTAGGCATGAGACAATACACTAAAGCCACGATACAAGACAGGCTTCATGAGATGATATTGACACAATTAAAATGTTAAATGTTAATACATTTATTTTGTAATGACTGACAAGTCCAACCACTGCAATATCAATACATTGTATTGTAAGGAATGTAGATCAGGATTTATAATATAAGGTTGGTATTTCCAATATTATTAAAATTTTATTTTAATTGCTTTCAGTGTCACAAGTGCAGTTCATGGCAAAGTTATTAATATGGAAAGATTGACAGTAAATTGTGCCTTAAATGTTTAGGGTAAATAACTAATTTGTGTCACCATTGCTCCTGCTGTTATCTGACATCTACCTGAAATGCATGAGTGCATCACATGTTAACTTTTTGGACTAATAAATAAGCATGCTTCGAGGCAGTTAGGTTCCCACTCGCAACATTGGTGCTCCGTAAACTACTACCTCTGCTGCAGCCACCTAGTGTGTAAGAAGAGGTAAAGTTCATAATGAATATTAAATGGAAATCTTGCATTATATGAGAATCAAATTCATTTTGCCAGTATTTTGTATAGCGATATTCAAGGCAATTTGAGATATTATGTCTCATGACTAATCAAATGTACTATTCTTGACAGTTTTTGAGTATTAACACTGACCAATTTCCTGGTTAGAGTATAAAACACTCAGATGTACTGAAAAAGTCTGTTTTGCATCCCAATCTTCTGGAACTAGTGCACCTAGAGACAGCTCATGACAATCCCAATGGCTGAAAGTTTTAAAGAATAGCTAAGAGTTTGCCCAAGTATTTAACAAAAGTCCAAAAGTACTGTTATTTTATATAAAATGATTACTAATTACTATACTGTTACTTGCTCTTACTAATGGAGAAACCTGAGGTACCAACAGTCCACCATTAAACAGCCCCAAGTTTATAAAACACTCTTCTGTGAAGTGCCTGTCACATGATGGCAAACTTTCACACGTTCCTTCCTCTTTGAAATGAATAAACTCCAAATGTTTTTCACAACCAAGTGATGTTTGGAAAAGAGAATAGTGTGTGGGAAGAAGCACAGCCAAAACGCACTGACAAACCATGTTTGTTGCTAACAAGCTGCTACTGTAGAGCAAGACCCACCCCTGGGGACAAAACATAAACAGGTATGAGTCATCAAAAAATTGGAATCATTCTCCCAGAAGTGATGAAGTATAAAAATTGACAATATCTCTAAGACAACTGTTTTCTATATAATATATATATCTGTGTCTAAGGAACACTGAGGAGGAACAGGTACAAAAGCTCTGACACAGCAATTTTGATTTAAAAGAATGGAAAAATGAAAGAAATGTTTTTAGATTTAGGAAGCGAAAGTGAAAAAAAGACAGGGAATGGATGTGTTATAGAAACTCTGGTGTCAGCATTACACCCCAGTCTTAGTCTGGCCCTCACTTATAAGGAGAATGAAAGAAAAGACAAAGCCACAAAAAAAAAAAAACACACACACACACAACAATGACCACCTTCTCCTCCTGCCTGACTCACCCCTCCTTCTCCAGCCCTCTGTGTAAGGCAGAGACACACAAAGAGTAGATTGTGGAAATCTGGGCCTTGTGACAGTGTTCAGCCTGCAAGTCTTCATGAACCAGGGATTACTGGGAAGCAGAGCTCTGTATTTGTGTGTGTGTGTGTGTGTGTTTGTGTGTGTTTTTCAGGAAGGGGTTGCTTATCCTGGGGCCAACTCCAGTGTAAACTGGCAGCCTCAGGTCATGTGACCGGTGTTGTCATGACGAACGCGTGTCGCTCCATGCGGAAAAACGAGCCATTTAGCTTTTAGCCTGATGGCAAAAGAGTTTCACATTTATTATTCTCTTACTGCAAGACAAATGGTGTTTGACAAATAATTTTTAAAAATTATTTATTCATTAATAAATTCATTCCCATTTTGCTTATTTTAATCCTTGTTGATTTGAATACAGGCACTCACAGGCTTCTCATTCCTGCTGTGCATTTTAGGCATAGTAACACGGTGATGATAAATACAGTGTGTCTGAGTTTTAAATAGAGCTGCTGCTGGTCCAAAGCGCCACAGAGTGTGTGTCTTTCTCTTTGGAGCCCGAGGTAGGGAAATGCCTTTGCAGCCCAGCTGAGTTTCCCATGTGACTTCATAAATGCACATGTTGGAGCACTTGATTAACCTCCTCAGACCTGCCAGGAGAAATTCCATGCTGTGTTTAGATTAAAACCGTTTATTATATCATTCAGTGAGGAAGATGCCATGTTTTTGTGTGAAAGCAGAGATACTGGGCAAATATGTGAGTGCCAGTTTTTAATATGCATCATTTCCATCAGTAATTGACCTGCGGTGCAGGTGTGTATTGTCTGTTTTCTTTTTTTGCATATAGATCATACAGATTTTATCCACTATCTTTGTTAAAGTGACTAAAAACATAGTGTCGATATAATTTCTCCAAGTAATAAAAGTAGTTTTTAATAATAACCAGAATGTGTTTGTAGTGCAGCAAGTGGTGGGATTTAGGAAAGAGTACAAGTACAGTTACAGAATGAACCGTGAACCATTTGGAGTAGCAGGCTTTTTTCTATGGCTGACTGGATTAAACCACCCTGTTAATTGCTGTCTCAGCAGCCTACTGAATCCACTGATCCTGGACACAAAAATTTGCTTGTCAGAGAAGAGCGAATCAGAGAGACTTCTTACAGATAGCAGACTGATAGCTGTTACTATGTGATATTGAATTATTGAATGATATTGAATGTCTGCAACTTGCACACACGTTTCCTAGGTCTGAAGCAGTTAATGCTGTACTGCTCAGCTGTGCTGTGTTTGGAATATACAGCAAAGTTGGTCAGGTGGAAAAGACATATCTAGTCAGGTGGTTGTGTGTATTATTTTGTGTTATTACTGTATGTGATAATTGCTGTGTGAATGTGTGTGCATTGTGCCCTGCGATGAACTGGCTTCCCATAGTGTTGTGGGATCGGCTCCCGATCCACTACAACCCTGAGCAGGACAAAGCACTTACTGAAGTTGAATTAATAAATGTGGAATTATAGCACATACTTGCAAATGAGGCCAAAGTGATAACTGTATTCTTGTTAGTTTAGAATTCACACTGTGCTGTCTTTGTCTGTCTCTCTCAGGCTGGTCTCCTCTGTTCACGCCATCATGGCCACCATGGCTGGAATCATTGTGGTGTCCTCATGCAGAGAGAATGTGATAACAAACAGGTGAGTCATCTAATACCACACTGTGCCTCGGCCCCTATGAACCGATCAGCTCTGCCATGTCAGAGTGTCCATTAATCCACCCACTTCTGCGGACGAGTCGACTCGTTTAACAGACTGCGAATGTATATGTGCGTGTCAGCGAGAAAGAAAATAAGTATGGTTACTTTGCATATATTGTGTATATGTTTCCAGACAACAATTAACATCAACATATAAAACCAACCGTCCAAAATCCCTTGTACAGAAAAAAAAAATTTAAGCATTTTATCTTTTATATAAAGTTTGCACCACTTTACAACACTCCACCTGTCTCTGAACCTCTTTATCTTTAGGATACAAGACAGAATATGAAGTAAATTTTCTGCGAAGAATATCATTTTTTCTTATACACTAGTAATTTCAGTATGGGTACAAAAGTGACATTTTAAATACAATTGACTTGCATTAATTGCTTAAAGGTTTTCTTTTTTCTTAAATCGTTGAAGAGTAGGGTAAGAAAAACAAAAGGGGTATCAATGTAAAATTTGTAAAGGTGTAGTTACATAAAATTCATTGCTTACAAATGTCCTGATAACATGATTAACAAGACTGATTGACAGTAACAGTCAACTTTAAATGCTTAACCATTAGTAATTAGTCAATGGCTATAAATACAATTAATAAATAAATTTGCAGTGATTGTGTTTTGTATTGTAGTGGCACTTTACCACTCTTGAATAATGCCACGGTGTGCATGGTTTTTATTTATATATATATATATATATATATATATATATATATATATATATAAATCTCTCAATATATGTATGTGTATATATTTATTTATTTTTATACCTGCCAAATGTAGTTGGTTATATTTCCCAAAATATATATTTAAAAAAAACAGTAGTCATCTAAACCACCATGACTCTGACCTGGTTAAAAATCTAGCCACAGGAGGTCACAAGCCAGTGTACTTTTTGTGCCGGTCCCAAGCCCGGATAAATGGAGAGGGTTGTGTCAGGAAGGGCATCCGACGTAAAACTTTTGCCAGATTCAATATGCGAATCACTAACATGACTTCCATACCGGATCGGTCGGGGCCCGGGTTAACAACGACCGCCATCGGTGCCGTTGACCTACAGGGCACTGGTGGAAATTGGGCTACTGTTGGTCAAAGAAGGAGAGGAGGAAGCCGTGTCCGTAGGCAGAGAGAGAAGAGGCTGAGGTTAGAGCTGCCAGGCAGGAGGCTGAGAGGAAGACCAAAGAGGAGGTTTATGGATGTAGTGAAGGAGGACATGAAGGTAGTCGGTCTGAGAGAAGAGGATGCAGGGGATAGGGCTAGATGGAGGCAGATGATTCACTGTGGCGACCCCTGAAGGGAACAGCCGAAAGGAAAAGAAGACTCTGACCTGGTTAAAGCAGCTTCTGAACACAAATCAATACACAGGTATCAAAATACACAGTGTGTACAGATCAGATACTAAAAATACATGCCAAGAGCAACAGAGCATGCAAGTTTTGTTCTTTATATGGTCTTTTAGCTAGCTAGCTAAAGTTAGTGTATAAGTATTGCTAGATAACACATGCAAAACACATTGCACATACCCATGGGCGTAGAATCCGCACTTTTTCACTGGCCATGGCCAATTTGTGTATCTTTGATCTCTATACATGTACGTGTCTAAGTCTTTACGTGACCTGACGTTGCCATGACAATTGGCCACTCACGTCACCTGTGACGCCCATGTTCACACCCACGCTGAGAGCTCAGAGGTCACGATGAGCTCAAAGCGGCAAAAAAAACCATTCACTCCTTTTTTACTAAGTCGAGCAGTGTGAGCCAGTTCTTTTGGCATGTGGTATTCCTGTTGCACATTGATGAATAATTAGCCAGATTTGATAGTAATATGAGCCTACCCGCAGTCTCGCACAAACCTGCACTTATTTTCAAATTCTTTTGTAATGTCTTTTATTTTTATTACAGATGTGTTATGAGTCCTTCACATTAGAATAAAATGGTGAATTGTTAATGTTGAATTCGGATTTGCATGGATTACATACTGTATGTCTGGATCAGGCAGCGTTGTGTTACATAATGGTTTGTTTTACTATGTTGATGCTAAATATTAATAGAAATATTATAGAATAGAACACATTTTCATTTTAAAAATACAATGAGTCATAACAGGCTGCTATAATAAAATCGTTATGCAGCAGTTTAAGTTAGTAGTAGTATATACTGTATATAATTCAATATAAAAGGGGGAGAACTGAAACAAAATCATCCATAATATACAAGTATGTATTATATACTGTGTGCTGTGTATATGCAATACAATGTACACTAAACACAATTTGCAATATTTAAATACAGTGCATTATACAATATAACATACAGAATCATAAATTGCATATTAAGCCCATTAAGAGCAAGAAGAGATAAAACCCATCAATTAGACAAAGGTCAGAAAAAAAAGAATACCCTTATAATTCTGTCTGCCCCCCCACACCACACACACACACACACACACACACACACACACCTGAAGTGATGGCCCCTGCACATACCTTTTTTGAGAAATGACAAAACTTTTACACAGTGTCTCAGCACGACACTTAAATTAGGTGTTATTGCAGAAGTGTGTGGAACAACTTGAGATATATATATATATATATATATATATATATATATATATATATATATATATATATATATATATATATATATAAAATTATTAGTAGTAGTAATTGATTTTTAAATCACAAGCATTACATGCGCTTGTCTTTCAGGCACTGGCTGGCCACCTCATTTGTCCTCGGTTATGGAGTGCCCTACATGGCATATGACCTCTTTGCCATGTACCTGAGCCACTACTACCGTTTCCGGGTCAAAGGCCATGAGGATTACAGAGGACACTCACTGAGGACGATCAGCTTATTTGTGAGGAAAGAGTTCCTGCTGGTCCTTCATCACATCGCACTCCTCACCATTCTCCTGCCTTTTACACTGGTGAGAGACGGCTGAGACAGAGAGCAGCTGTGGGTTTAAAGGATGAGTAGGCAGTAAAGGACACCGAGAGAGGGTTTGGTGAAATGTGAAAGATGAGACTCAGAAGAGAAAGATGAAGTCCAAACAAGTGGAACAGTTCAGTGTAGTAGAGAGGGAAGGTAATGCAGCTCAGAAGGACCTGGTGGAGGAGGGTGTTATCACAATGACGGCTGTTACACTGCTAGTACTGATGGACAGGGAGACACACACACACACACACACACACACACACACACACACACACACACACACACACGCACACACACACAGCAGTGTAATGTTGCGGTGTGGAGGAAACCTGGCCTTTTGTTTCGGGATGCTGTGATGTCAGTAGTGATATGAGATCAAGTTACCTCTGCCTTCTATTATTCACACACAGCTGCTGCTTATACAATCTCTCACAGACACACACACACACACACACAAAAAATAAGTGTTAAACACAAATATACAAACACATACCATTTACATTTCAAAAAATATATGACCAAACTTGAGAGTAAGTATTGTGAATGTTTGAAGAGGAAAAAGATACAGATCAAGAGCTCTAGTTAATGTTCACATCAGAATGGGGGAAAAATGTGATCTCAGTGATTTTGCGCATGGCATGGTTGTCAGTGCCAGATGGGCAGGTCTGAGTATTTCAGAAACTGCTGATCTCCTGTGTTTTGTACATGCAGCAGTCTACAGAACAGGCCAGGCAATGTTTTCCCAATGTTCAACTGTCCAGTTTATTGTGAGCCTGTGCCCATTGTAGCCTCAGATTCCTGTTCTTGACTAACATGAGTGGAACCTGAAGTGGTCTTCTGCTGTAGCTCATCCACATAAAGTTTTGCATTCTGATATGCTTTTCTGCACACCATGGTTGTAAAGAGTGTTTAATTGAGTTACCACAGCCTTCCTGTCAGCAGGAGCCAGTCTTGCCATTCTCCTCCGACCTTTCATCAACATGCCATTTTTGCCTGCTGCTCACTGAATGTTCGAATTATGATGAGTATTGAAAAAACATTGTTTGATAAAATCTTAGGAGATCAGCAGTTTCTGAAATACTCAAACCAGTCCATCTGGCACTATTTTTTTTTTTTAAATGGTTCCCAGTGAGAAGTAATATAGAGTATTGTGATATCTTACTATCATGATATCAAAATTTAATATCAGCAGTCACCATAAATACAAACATACACTTGCTTATACGAGGATATATTAGCACCTGGCTTAACATCTTCAGCCACGTATCCGCACCTGGTTTCCTCACTCACACACGCACACTTGGGATTCTGGTATATAGTGTTACACTGAGGGAGGCTGCTGTCTGTTTCGGTAGCTGTTTCACCTCCTCATTTATTCATCATCTCTTTTGTCTACACACAGAATCGAATAGATAAATTCTGAATCTCTCATGTAGTGATACAGCATTTCTCTGAGTGAGAGAAGAGGATGCCTAGAGTAAGAGACAAAGCGTGACACTACAATGGAAATTAATTGCTTGTGTTTTAATACTGATATACAGTCATGTGAAAAAATAAGTACACCCCATGAAAATTATTGGCTTTTTTTTAACATATTTGGACAAGCAAACATTTGATCCTCTTTGAAACATTGCCTATTAATAGGGTTGATGCACTCTATCAAATGACACATAAAATTGACATTTTGTAGTAATTTTCACAATTTAAATTAACAAAAAACAGATCAGTGACATGGAAAAAGTAAGTACACCCCTACATTTATCACATCTTCAAATCCATAAAATTAGAATCAGGTGTTCAAGATTGGATGGCAGTGATTAGAACCTGCTTAGGGAGTGCAGGTGGAACCTGTCTTATTTATATCTCTCACATCTAGTGTCTGGTGTTCCCTTTGATATTGAGATGTGTGATGTCACCCTGCCAAGATCTAAATAGTTCTGTAAGGCCTTCAGAGAAAAGGTTGTGGATGGCAAGGGATTTAAAAAGATCAAGCCTGGTGGACAATTATGTAAAATGCCTACAAGAAGTTATTTCTGCTAAACGGGACAATGCTGGCTTCTGAGGCCACAGGTGTACTTACTTTTTCCACAGAAGAATATCACATCTATTGCTATTTCTGTTGAATAAATGATTGAAAAAGCTCAATTTCCTTGTGGTTTTGTCCAAGTATATCAACTTTATTAATAGGCACTGTTTCAAAGATGATCAAATGTTTGCTTGTCCAAAGCCAACAATTTCCATGGGGTGTACTTACTTTTTTACATGACTGTACATGGCAACGTGATAACTGAACTTTTTTCAGCTAATTTTATTTTTCAATTGCAGTATTTAGGCTATAGCCCACTGATGTTGCAGCCCCCCAAAAAACAACAGCTGCCAGGATGTTTTGTGTGTGTGTGTGTGTGTGTGTGTGTGTGTGTGTGTGTGTGTCTGTGTGTGTGTGTGTGTGTGTGTGTGTGTGTGTGTGTGTGTGTGTGTGTGTGTGTGTGTGTGTGTGTGTGTGTGTGTGTGTGTGTGTGTGTGTGTGTGTGTGTGTGTGTGTGTGTGTGTGTTGCTGACTGTGTTTTGTTTTTTTGTTGTTTTTTTTCCTCTCTCAGTTCTTCAGGAAGGACCAAGGTGATTTCTTTATTGGCTGCCTCTTCCTTACAGAAATCAGCACACCTTTTGTTTCGCTGGGCAAAATCCTGATTCAGGTAACAAATATACACACACACACACACACACACACACACACCCCTAGTAAATGCACGTTTTTGATGACAGGCTTACAGATTTGCTGATCTCTGGGAACTGTCAATCGTTAACTTTCCCCGAGGTTGCTATGATGATCGTTCACTCTGAGTGTTTTCTGCTCAGCAGCTTTCCAGAATGCTGTTTCTGCAGGTCAGCCTGGAAAAGGTGCTGTCTGTCAGGTCTTTTCTTGAAACTGGGTAAAAACTTGTATGTAAGCCAAAGCAGAAATAAGACAAAGAATTAAGCACTTTCTCTTCCTCCACATCTCTGTCTTCCATGGTCTACTGCTGTCAGTTTCTCATCTCTCTCTAATTCACTCCTTTTCCTTGTTTCCCATATTGCCTGTCTGTCTTCATGTTTCCTCAGAAGTTAGTATTGCCCCCTTTAGCAGAAATAACTTCTTGTAGGCGTTTTGCATAATTGTCCACCAGTCTCTGACATCAGCTTGCTGGAATTTTTTACTACTTTTCCATGCAATATTCTTTCAATTGCAAGATGTTTGAGGGTTTTCTTGCATGTACTGCCTGTTTCAAATCCCCCCACAACATTTCAATGGGATTCAAATCCAGGCTTTGACTAGGCCATTCCATATCCCTCAATTTCTTCTTTTTGAGCTTTTCCTTGGTGGATTTGCTAGTGTGCTTAGGATCATTATCCTGTTGAAAGGTCCACTTTTGGGTCAACTTCAACTTTTGGACAGATGGTCTCACATTATCTTCAAGCACTCTTTGATATGATGCAGAATTCATGGTTGATTCAATGAATGCAAGCTGTCCATTCCCTGAGGCAGTGAAGCAACCCCAAACCATAACATTTCCACCACCATGCGTCACAGAATATAGGTATGAGGTGCTTCTTCTGAAAAGCTGTCTTTGGTCTGTACCAAAAATGTCTGCTGTTACTGTGGCCAGACATCTCTATATTTGATTAGTCTGTCCAGAGCATCTTATTTCAAAAGTCCTGGTATTTGCCTATATGCTCATTGGCAAACTGTAGTCTTGCTCTAATGTTCTTTTTAGACAGCTTTTTCCTGGCACGCCTCCCATGCAGGTCAAATTTCTGCAATCTCTTTCTGATTGTAGAAGCATGCAATTGGCACCAACAGTTGCGAGACTTGCTAGCAGATCCTGTGATGAAATTTTGATTAGATATGAGGGGTTTAAATAAGACAGGTTCCACCTGCACTCCCTCAGCAGGTTTAAATAAGACAGGTTCCTTGAACACCTGATTCTAATTTTATGGATTTGAAAGTGTGATAAATGTAGGGGTGTACTTTTTCCATGTGACTGATCTGTTGTTT